>JBBMKE010000007.1:2883912-2900701 GCA_037834125.1 Lippia alba
AACTATTGTAGTACATCTTTGATTAGATTGGAATATGAAGATGTTGTGCCACAGTTTGAATTCTTGGAATGTATATGGGTTAAACAACTCAATTCTCTCATCAATTTTGGATAGGTTCTCTTTTTGTTGAATACTTGAATGAATTAAGAGCATAATACAATCTAGAAATTAGAATCATTTAGCATGTATATCATCTAGAGTTCTATTTTCCCTCAAACCCAAAAATTCTCATGGGATAATTACATTAATATATATATACTATGATGAAAGATTTGACTACACAAAATTTTCCTTCCATGATTGTATTAGTTTCTAGATCAAATAATTATCTGTTTTGCTTTTAAGTGTAAGACTTTGTTCTATGATAGTTCGGACCAAATAAATATAAAAGTCCCTCTATAATAGTTGTATTACTTTTTTCCTGTGGTTTGGATAAGTTTCCTAGTCGGAACAGTCAATTGTAAAATTTTCTTAACCATAATTGTACTTATAAATACTCGAGTCCTCGACCACTAGATTGATGAACATGAAACTTTTATTTAAGTTAATAAAGTAGCGAGCCATGTGTATATATCATCTAGTATTATGCTTAGGACAATATTTTGAATTTAAATTTAGGGTATCAATTTAATTAATTATATTGAATCAAATCGAACTACTAAGATCTAAAATTCTTCCTATCAGTAATAGCTTCGTTTATAAAAATTTAAATACAAAATTTTTAGTTAAAACTAAAGATACAACAAAGAGAGTCGATCATCCACCAAATAGTACATCAGAAATATCCGCAAAAATATTGAATATAAATAACCTCTGACCTTTAACAAAATAAAATTTAATCTCATTCGAGGACTTACCACGCTCGATCACAATTACAATAATCAAACTAATTAAAAGTTAAATTTCAAACTACTATAATCGAATTAACTAACAGATACTTGGGACTCCGCACTTGCATAGATCAATAATTTATTTTGGATTCGGATACACATTACAATTTACAAGTTACCATGACATGTTAATTACAAACAAGTCATTAAAGTCCCCTAATCGGCTAATTAGTCCACATTTAGTTTTTTCTTTGTTAGTGGATGGCTAATGGCTAGGCTGCACAACAAGTGGACAAGAACTAACCGACCAAGCATTCATTCATGGCGTTCTGGACACTCATAAAATCTTAACTGCACCTTCATTTCCCTTTTTCGAACTTCTCGCTTGCCAAAATCGAAGATAGAATCAAGAATCAATCTTATAATCGAATATGGAGTCTTCTCCATTCAAGGCTGATGCACTCAGAGGCAAGGTTGCTCTCCTCACTGGAGGCGGATCAGGTATCGGATTCGAGATTTCGACGCAATTCGGCAAACATGGAGCCTCAATTGCTATCATGGGCCGCCGGAGAAACGTCCTCGACGGCGCGGTTTCCGCCCTCCAAGCCCTCGGCATCCCCGTAAGTCTCTAGCCTTTTGTAAATTGAGTATTTGATTAGATGCTGTTTTTGCAATTGTTGAATTTGTTATGGTCGGAATTCGCTGGGTTTGAGTTGAGCTTTGCTGAATTCTGTTTTCTGTGTGGGTAGATAGGAGATACTGGTGGGAATCAAGGAAATGAAGCCTTATAGTTTGGGACTGTGAATTGTTTTTCTGTGTGAATTTAGTATCTGATCACTGGCTGGGGATTTTGTAGAGAAAACTATTGAATTGTGCATTGTAATTGAGGCTATGGTACCAAGTGATGGTGATTTTTGCTGTATTGGCGATTTATTGTGTCTCAGGCTGTGGGGTTTGAAGGTGATGTTAGGAAGCGAGAAGATGCCCAGAGGGTTGTGGAGGCGACTGTGAAGCATTACGGCAAGCTCGATATTCTTGTGAATGCTGCTGCTGGCAATTTTCTGGTATCAGCTGAGGATCTTTCTCCGAATGGCTTTAAAACAGGTTTGCCCTCTATAATTTTGCTTTTTTTGTTGGGAAATGGGAATATTAGTTGGACTTTGAAGCTTATAGTACACTGTTTTTCCTGAGGTTTATTGGATGTTTTATTTGTTCAGTGTTAGCTTCTCGGTTTAATGGAAAGGTTGCAAATTGCAATCAACTAGCACGTCCTTAGGCGTCAAAATGTATAGTTTCTTGAAATGCATCTGGAAAGATGCCATGTCTTTGTATTATCCACATTTCCCTAATTCGCTTAATGTAGTGGCGTGGTTAGAAATTTCAATTAGGGTGATAAGTTTTTCTAGCTTTACAAAAATGTAAAGGCTCTTTTATCATTTTCCACTTTGAATTTTCTCTGCAGTAATGGATATTGATTCGGTTGGTACATTTACAATGTGTCACGAGGCACTTCCATACCTCAAAAAAGGTGGACCTGGAAGAACCTCATCAAGTGGAGGAGTTATACTGAATATAAGTGCCACGTTGCATTACACCGCAGCTTGGTATCAAATACATGTCTCTGCAGCCAAGGTTTGTCGACTTTGGTGCTCCCATTAAAATATTTCTATTTTCTTGAGAATTTTTGGTTAAACTTGCTTTCTTTTCAGGCAGCTGTTGATGCCCTCACAAGAAATTTAGCCCTGGAATGGGGAACAGACTATGATATTAGAGTGAATGGGATTGCTCCAGGTCCCATAGGAGATACACCTGGGATGAGTAAACTTGCTCCTGATGAGATAAATAGCAAAGCCAGAGAGTATATGCCTCTCTACAAACTTGGCACGAAATGGGATATTGCCATGGCTGCTGTATACCTTGCCTCAGATGCTGGTTAGTAATCTTTTCATTCCCTCATATTTTTCAAACGACATGTCGATTTTTGTGATATAAAACAGGATATGCTTGTATGGGACGTGTATTGGGTCCTTCTCATGCACTGAACGGTTAAGATCCATGGCACGTGTAAGATTTGTCATGATCTCGACCATTCGATGCTTGGCTGGGTACCATGACCTATTTCATACTAAAATTTTTCTGTTCAGTATAGTTCTATACTTTTGCATGTTATTATTTATTTGTGGGACAATTATTACATGTCCTGAGGTTTGACATAATTACACAAACTTGAAGTTTTAGGAAAGTACAAACACTTCCCATAGAATTTCTATTACATGTGGATTGACGAATTTTTGATGATATCATTTCTATTATTGCATGAGTAGTTTAGTACCCTATTTTCCCCTTGATTTAAATTTATGACTAATAGCATGAGTTGGGCCAACCCTCAAGTCATGGAAGTCTTTGTAATTTCTCAAATCGTCCTTGACTTTTAAATGAATGTGAAGGTAAATATGTGAATGGAAGCACGTTGCCTGTTGATGGAGGATTATGGTTGAGCAAGCCTCGTCATCTGCCTAAAGATGCCGTTAAAGAGCTATCTCGAACTGTAGAGAAAAGGTCTCGGGCAGCACCAACTGGGTTGCCCAACAGCAAACTGTAGCTATTCTGCTGAATGTTCCATAGTAATTGTGTACTTTCTATTTATCCACGTGAAATGGAACTGAGAAATGTTGCACAAAACATCCCAAAGAAATGACTCACCTTCATAAGTACTTATTAAGAATACTCCGTAGGAATAAGATTAGACTGTCTTGTATTCTCACATTAATTTTGATTAATCAAGTTATGTATCACAGTACGTGTGTATAGTGTGCAAGGATAATTTCATCGACGTACCCTAGAGTTTGGGAAGTATATTCGTGGATCAGTATACTCTGGTGACATCATTTCGATTTTTAATTATACCATCCTCCGTCCTAAACGCTTACCGATCAATATTTAATTTCTAAACTTACGACAACAGTTTACATGAAAATTTTTGTAATTATCATTGGATACTGACCTTTAATATATAGGAAGAGGTATTGGTTGTCTTGGCGGTTGTGGAAAAGACGAGTGACTGAAACCTATGGCAGCGGAGGAGTCTAATGCAGATTTTATACTTTTCTCCACCTTAGGTCTGTGACTATTGGAGTTTTCTGCCTGGACACAGAAGGATCCCCACTCCACTAATCAACTTCGTTATGTTTGTACTTTAGTATTTCAAATCATTGGGAACCTTTAGTATCGAAAATTACAATGGAACAGGAAAGGAATAGAGGAAGGAAAACATAGTTTAACAAGAGAACACTTGCTTATTACTTGCGGTTGGGACATATCACCCACCGGATTTACGGGATCCTATTTGGACTATTAATAGGGTCTGTGTTTTTTGTATTTTTATAGTTGACCTACCAATAGAGTATTGTGATCACAAGGATTTGAACCATTGTCATGAATCACTTGGGTGCCCTATTACGTGTTATATATTCATTACAATCAAGCTTTCGTATATCGTCTATGTTTAAACCTTATTACAATATATTTTGAAGTGATAGATTATTATTGATTTAAGAACAAATTACATACATAAAAACATATATTTGGGTTTGAAGATGCTCGACAAACTGCAAGAGCCATGAATGTTACGATGCACAAATATTTTTAAAAATATTATTTTAGCATGTTTTGTTGTGCTGGATTTTAACGTAATCCTCACATGAGAAATTAAAAAAAAAATCCTTATCGCTGATAAGGGGAAAATTGGGGCTCCCGCATGGCCGACTCGGCACACGCCACGTGGCAGCTGACGTGGACAGAGGGGCGCTTCTGCGTTTTGACCCGGAGTCCAATCTCGTCATCGACCCACCCCTTGGAGGAATCCGCCAAACTTTATACCTCGCTTGACTGGCGATCGCGACCACACTCCATACTCGACCGAGGCGAGCGATCGGAACCGACCCCCGGCTCTCCATACACGAGCATTAAATGTAGATTCTCTCCACCGCCACGCGCATTAAATGCGGCCTCCCAAGGACACTGTTACGGTGTGGCTGCAGAGAAGGTACAACACTTTCCGCCAGAAAGCACTGTTCCGATCGTCATCTCAGCCCACCTTTAACAGACCAAGATCCACACTTACTAGGAGGTGTACTCGCACGCAGTAACCACCTATATAAGCCATCTCTCCCAGAGATAGAGGTAAGCACACTTCCTGGCTTTTTTGCGCTGAACTCACTACTACTCATTTGCATTCCCGACCCAGAACTAGTCCCTGACTTGAGCGTCGGAGTGCCAAAAAGGGTCCAACCCCCACATTCCCCTTTTTGGCCTTTGAGTTCACATTTGTTCATCCTTTTCAGCTAAGGAAGACATCAGAGCGCTTCCACACTACAAATTCTTGGGTGAATTCGGAGTCCTAATCCGCAGTCCAGCACACAGCTGGATTTTGACACGATCAATATGAATGTAGCGAAAATTTACTTTTTTTTTTTAAACATACGCACACCCGAACGAGAATTCGAAACCAAAACCTTGCCTTTAGGAATGAATCCAATTACCACTTGGACCAACCTCTATTGACGAATGTAGCGAAAACTTGCTTTTGGAGAAAATTACAAAAGATATTATCTATAATTTCAACATAAGATTCAAAAACTAAATTTTCAATAAAGTAGAAAATAATACTAGTAATAGTTTCCCACACAAGAAACACGTACTATGGTCTTTCAAAATTCAAAATAAAATGAGAATAATAGATATAATTAAATTTAAAAAAATATTAATAAAGTCTACTACATAAAATAAATTAGAATAAACAAAAGCTTTCAGCAAGAAAAATAAGAATAAATCATATAACACGTGCAACGCACGTACACTTTGCTAGTGACCACAAAAAGCACAAAACTAAAACTCAGGTCAACTTCAAATATTTTTAAGACCAAGTGGTGTAGTGCGGTCGGTATATTAATTAATTAGAGTTTTCGTATTCAAGTCCCTAATATTTTTAATTACAGGAAAGTATGGTGCAGGTATTTTCATTAATCCCTTGGTTGCTCTAGGCATTTGACTTTATAATTTAGATCTTGGTATTGATTAATTGGAGGAGCTTGCTTATTATTCAAATTAAATGGTCACTTAGGGGGCCTCTAGAAGGTTATTAATCAGTATTAACCAACCCGGTAGCCACACAAGTTCAGTTACTCTACTGCTGTAGAATATCTCAGATTATGCTTCTATGATATTTGAATACTGGAAAAAATTGAGAGAGAAACTAGACTATATATATATATAATTTGAATCTAGTGGCTATATATATATATAGAAGTAGCATTAAATTAATTTGTAGATAAATGTGATAATTGAAAGAGCAAATAATGCATATGTGGTATTTATTCGCGAACCTTTTCAATCTAGGAAGCGGTACAACTAGTCTAGCTACCTAGATACTTCAATACTCTTTAATTGGTGCAGCCTATATATCATTATTAGCTACAATCAATTAATAAAACTTAACACTATTATATACTCCAATTTACTAAAATTTGTCCAATAAATTTTCTCAACTCGCACGATAATTCTAATATTAATTGTTATGGTTATTATCTATTTTTTAATACACAATTTTTGTCCGTTTACAGATAATGTGATCGGTGCGTGTCGATCCCTCCTATTCAGTTATTTTTTATACAATAGCAAAGTTGGAACCCTAAATAAATTAAAAATATGAAATTGGTTTGCCCTAAACTTGCAGAGCTAGGGTTGAAATTATAGTTAATTCCTCAAGCTGTCGCAATTAAGGATATGGACCATAAATATGCGAGAAGGCTACCTATATATGTAAAAATATATGTGAAAATATAAACGGTTGTTGAAAATATGTTTAAATCTAGAAGAATGCATGTTCTCCTTTTAAAATATGTTACTAATATCTATTAATGGATAAATTTGATGATCCAAATGGATTTGCATCATATGGATATGAATACACTGACAAGAACATGAACGATGCGGATATGACGATTCAAATTTTTCTTAATTTTCTATATGAAAAATATTGGATACAAAATTTAATACTACAAAATAATATTTTTAGAAATGTTTGAACTTTAGAGTCATGCATGCAGAACTTCTCACAATTTTCCGCATGAAACATTTAATTTGATGGATTACATGTATATTTGTCCATTTGTATTTCTAAATTTGACATTTCTTCAAATGAGAGTCATGTTTTATTAATTCATTTGTATTTCGAGATTATTAAAGTGGGAATGTTCATTATTAGTAAGAACAAATTCTCACTCCAAAATTATAAAAACGAAAAAGAAAAATTCGACAATATATTAAGATTCTTATGATAACTAATAATAGATTATATAATTCTTTTGTATATTATTAATATTGCAATTTTCGTAGTTTAGGTTGACTCGCAATTTGGCAATCTCTTCAATGTAAATTATGGTAATCTTTAGAGCAAATCTAGCGCTTTAATGTTTAATTAATTGGTAGCCAATTCTCTTTTTTAGGGATTCATCTGTTTCCTACCGAAGCACAAAAATATTAAAAAGAAAAAAAAAGATATTTAATTCTTCTAAATTTACAAAAATAAGTACTTAATTGTTGAGTTCAAATACATTTCGTTCAAACTTAATTGCGTCCTGTCGATCAATTTAAATTGTAAATAGTAAAATAATTAATCTACTTATTTATCTTTTTAGAAAAAAATCTACGTATTTTATTTTGTAGGGATAATTTCAATGGATGGGTTTAGTATAAGAGAGAGAAAATGATGTGTGTTAAAATTTAACATAACTCTCCAAGTGAGTATGAACCTAACTTGTAACAAAAGGTTAATCACCAATTAATCTAAGGGCCCTCCACACCCCATCCCGACGAAGCAAGTGGAAGGAAGTAAATTAGGTACTAATTAAACGACTCATGAAGGAGGAGGTAAATATCTCATACTATGCATCTATGGTATTTGAATTCAGGAGCTTACCCTCAAAACCAATATTAGACTCAAGAATAAAACTTCCGCATATTGCAATCTGTGAAAATTAACTTTATCTGCCCCTTAGAACAACTGAACTACGTCCTGCGAACTGAACCTAACATATATTAAATCTACTGAAAGTACAATAAAAAAGATAAAGGATCAATCAGAGCGCGGCAAGATCAAAATAAGCATACTTTGTGTCTTGGCTCTTTGATATAAGATTTCTTAGAGCAGTTATCAAAGTAGTGGATTAAGCTCGTCCAATTTTCTTGTTGTTCAAGAATTCACATAATCATTAAGTTATATATAATAATATATATGAATGTAATGATAGAGTTTTTCTTCCTAAATATTACTTAAGAATTACCCAACATAACATTAAATGTAAGTATTTAATACGAGATGATGTGATAAGAGAATATAGTAATTTTGAAATAATTGGGATGATATTCTAAATACCAAACCTATAATTAAATTTTCTACAGCTCCATGTGATAATATGCGACATCCTAAACCTATAAACACTACATTTCTTCTCAAATTGGCATGGGATTGATGCCCCCTTCCTTGGCCACACGATGGAACATTATTCCAAGCATTCGGTTCCGCAAGAAATGTGAAAACATTGTTACGGTCTTGTATTTAAGTTATTGAGCATGCAATTATTATAGTAAAAAACTTTTATATCGTAAAGGTCGAACCCGATTCAAATTCATAGGGGATCATAGGAGTACCAAAAGCGAAAATAACGCGTAGGCCGCAGAGTGGACAGTTGCTCAAGACCACTTGAAGATGTCCCTCCCATTTTTGGAGTACCCTTCAAAATTCAGACCTCTCAACCACAACTTGTCTTACATGATATGCTTTGCTTTACTATGATATGTTTGTTTCATTTTTCTTTTAAAATAAAGGAAGAAACTCCTCAATTTCAGATCCTAATTTCTTAATTTACTGAATGATGATGTTTAGTTGCAAATATATAACATTTGCTCATGATGAGGTTTCTTTTTCGAATTATCAAGAATAATGCAGACTAATCGAGTACAAAATAAGGAAAAATTGCAAAATATATAAATAAATAAATCTAACTAGCTAGCATTTTTGGTAAAAATTTTTTTTCCGGAAATGAAATAAAACTAAAAAAATTGTTAATTACAGGAAAAATACGCAACTAATTTAAGGGAAAATTGTAATCTCGTATACCGACTCAACTGATTTAACCTTTTTGGTATATTTTATTTTCTGACGATAAAATATGATCATACCTTATAAATCAAGTAATTTAATACACATTTTGATAAGAAACCAATTTTGCTCGCCGGAATTTATACTTAGCCGGGTTTCTTGTAGGCAAAACCGGTTTCCGGTAAATTTTGAATTAATTGGTTTGATTTTTAAGATATGATCCTATTTTATGTCGAAAATGAAAAAATGTACCAAAAATGCTTAATTGGTCAAATTAGTATACCAAAATTTCAAAACTATTAATTAATTACAATCTTTTAACGAGTATGCATGAATTATAAAACTTGTGCTGCGCAAAATGATTACTATTACGTAAAGACTTACATATTATATTGCTCAATTGATGCAAATTAAAAAGACATTAATGTAAACCTAAATATAATAGGCAACCTAAGACCTCCCACAAAAATTATCAGCATTCCCTGCCCCCAGGAAAAGCAGCACAGCCCAAGAAGAAGAAGAAGAAGATATTAAGAAACGATAGAGTACAAGTCCATAAATGGACGTTTGTATGAGCAAAAAAAAGATGTTACTTCCTCTTATGATATAGTCAGTTTGTTATATAAAGTATTTAAACTTTTTGAAAGTATACAAAATTAAATAAATAGTTAACATATATAATGGGGAGAGGAAAGGTGGAGCTGAAGAGAATTGAGAACAAGATAAATAGACAAGTGACTTTTGCCAAGAGAAGAAATGGACTGCTCAAGAAGGCTTATGAACTCTCCATTCTCTGTGATGCTGAAGTTGCTCTCATCATCTTCTCCAACAAAGGAAAGCTTTATGAGTTCTGCAGCAGCCCTAGGTCTGTGTGCTTTTTTCTCAATAACTATGTGTGTTTATGTGTTTTGAATTTATCATAGTCATACTATACTAGTAACTTTTTATGGGTTTCTTGATTTTTGTTTAATTAGGTTCACAAAAAATTCAAGGAACAAATATGTTCTTTTAAAAAATTATTAGTTATTTCTTAATTTAGGTTAAAGCTTTTTGGAATTTTCCACCAAAACGTAAATAGATTATTAAAGTTTTCAGGAGTTTACAAAAGATTGATATTATTATTTGTCACATTCATTTACATATATATTATGGTTTTATTAATCTTGAGCAATAAATTAAATTATATATGTCGCTTATGATATTTCATTTGAAATTGCTTTTTTGGCAAAATTCTTAGAAAGATCTGAACTAGAAATAACTTTTCCTGAAGTTCATGGCAATCCAGAAATTTCACAATCAAATAGCAAATTCAGAAAACTTCCACCCGATCAAACACTGATGAATTATTTTATTTTATTTTCACACGGTTGCTATATCTAGCAATTCTTGCTGATTAAAATATAATAATAATTTTTGTTTGGGTAATTCAATCCTCTTTATAAAAGGAAAGAAATACTTATTCTTTATGTGTCAAGTTTGGGAAATTTTATCGTTTTATCATATGCCTATATGGAAAGACCTGCGGCCTTGAAATATGAAACTAATTTATTTCATTGTTTTTTTCCTAAACTATTTGATTGTTGGTTTTTCAACTATGCTGATTCTGGTTTTATCGGACAAGGAAATTTAAATCTTGGGATCAAACAACTTCTTATTATAGGGTTTAATTTAAACACATCATTCTCTAAATTTTTCGATTTCCCACTAATTAACTAAGAGATTTAAAAAGTTTGGTGACATACTTGTATCATATCATATTTGTTAGTACGTATAAATTAACATCGAATCAGGCTTAATCAAATGTCATCACACCCTGTGGCGGAATCGGGTTTAATCGGCAGATTTCTTTCAGTCCCGAGATTAGCACATGCCGTCCTGAAATTTTGATCGAACGTATCCCAGTGAGGGTCAATTGGAGATATATATATCCAATGGAAATTGAAATCTTTGAACTTCCCTTAATTATATATATATGCAATGGAATGGGGCTTCAATATATATCGTATTCATTATGTAATTGAGATGCTACAACTTACATTGTTTGATGTATAACTGGGGCGAAGAATATAGTAAGAAGTTTGACTGTGTGCATGTATAGTTAATCTGGAATTTAACTTTGCTTGCGATATGGTTTTCTTCAATTTAATTAGCATGTTCAAGACATTGGAGAGTTATCACAAAGCCAGCTTTGGTACTGCTGTTGACGTTCAACAATCTCCCAGTAGTGCACAGGTATATATATATGTAATCGTTTTTCTCATATCTATCTCTAAATGTTTATTCTTGATTAATATTAATTTACTTAACTAATTAATTGTTCAAGCAGAGCAATTACCAGGAATATTTAAAGCTCAAAGCAAGAGTTGAGGTTCTACAACAATCTCAGAGGTAATCTGTCTCTCCGATACTAAAAAAATATGTTAGTTATACAACTTAAGTTAAAGAATTCAAACACAATTAACTAATATTTATTTTGGACAGTAATTTATGTTTAGTTTCAGGTTACATTACGTTTGTTAAAAAACTGCAATAACATACATTTAGCGGGATCGCAGGTGTGACAATCATTGTGTGATTTGACTACACAATAAGAATGGAGAAAACACACATTATTTTTCGGAAAGAAATTTTGACCTTTTTGTTTCAGTAAAATAAGTTAATTTACTATGAATTTCTTCCCCCTCAGGAATCTTTTAGGGGAAGACTTAGGAAAGCTAGGAGCAAAGGAACTTGATCAACTCGAGAATGTATTGGATGCTTCTCTAAAACAAGTGAGATCAAAACAGGTAATATATCTTACAAATTAATGAATATGGGCATGATTTCAATAATATTGAGAGAATATCATGACTTAATTCGAGTTTAGTTTTATTTGGCATCAAAACTTTTACTTGCTTCAAATTCGATATCATACGTGATATTTTGAAAAAATCGCATTTTTTGGTACATCAACTAAACAATGTCAATGATTTAGGGAAGTTTATTTTCTGACAATAAAATAAAATGACCATATCCTTAAAATTGAACAATTCAGTGTCAAATTTGACTGAAACCATCAAATATCTGCCGGCAAATAGTCCAAACTTTCCACATGTCCAAGTAAAATCAGGCGTTTTTGGCCAAAAAAAAAGTGGTTCCAATTAAATTTTAAATTACTTAATTTTTAAGATATAGACTTGTTTTGTCTTCGAAAAATAAAACATCGCAAAATTATTGAAATAGTCAAGTTGGTATACCAAAATTTCAATTTCCTATTATGTTTTTGTCACTTAATTAGATAGTGTTCTATTAAATTGGCTGCCTTGAATCTTGTTCGCAGACTCAGTACATGTTTGAACAGCTCTCTGATCTACAAGAAAAGGTAATATATATGCTTTATTATGACTAAATAATGCATGTCCTGCAAAAACCGAAAAATGAAAATTAAGAAGGATATCAATTTGGGTATTGAATGGTTTTAATTAATGTCTTTTACAGGAAAAAGATTTGATGGAGATCAATAGGACCCTGAAGACCAAGGTACAACATGATGTATTACAGGTGAATTTTTAATTTTGGTACCTTTTTTTTGGTATATTGTATTTTTGGTGTACTTTTTTGGTCTATTGCAATTTTGGGGTTTTCTGGTTTTAAGAAAAGCGCTTTTGGGAAAAACGGAATCACTGTAACAAATAGTGAATATCGTACATTGCAATCATGAATCTTTTTGATAAATCAGCAGCGGAATGTACGATATTCACTATTTACTACAGTGATTCCGTTTTTCTCAAAAACGAAAAACCCCAAAGTTGCAATACACCAAAAAAGTATACCAAAAATACACTATACCAAAAAAAGGTACCAAAGTTAGAAAAAAACCAAATCCACCTGTATTACAATATTAAGTACGAGTTATTAGCTATTAATTATGAATTCTTTGGTATAACACTGGGAAAAAGAAAATCTTCCACATTATTAACCAACAAATTAAACCGAAGTTGCTTGGATTAACATAACTTATTTACAAAATAACTTGCGAATCTATTACAGCTTGAAGAAACAAGCTCAGCAACGTATCAAGAACCATCGCAGCAAGCCGACAACGGCGAGGCATATGGACCACCACGAGCCGAGGTGTTCTTCGAGCCCCTCCACCGCAACAACAACAACAACAACGACATGGTACACGAAAACAGGTATGATCCACGTAAAGAACCATAAATTTCGGCTAGTTTTGGTAGATGAAGGAATGATATATGTCGATCATAGTTTTCTGACAACGTTTATAACGATCTCGGACAGCAGTTACAGCAGGTCGTTGCAGAAGGCTGCAGCAAATAATGGAGACGCAAATGATATGGTACCAGGATGGATGCATTGACAATTAACAATTAAAATTGTCTGGAAATCAATAATTGGAATGGGGCACGGAAAAATAATGTTATGAGCTACCTAAAGTATTAGAGGATATATATATGTGGTCTCAAATTAAATAGGACAATAATAGCAAAAGAGATTTTATGGACTTTGTGTTGATTAATATTGTGGTCCGATGTCGACCTCGACTGAGGTATAAACTTCAGGAACTCACAGCCCACGTAATAAACTGCACTTATTTAGTTTGTTCATTTCTGTCTAACATTTGTACCTTCATTACTCGCACTCACTTCTGAAATTAATTGCATCTTTTTATGTCAATAGTGCCAAAAATAACAATCAACTTGCGAATGCAAACAGAGCAGAATTGGTACAGAGACACCCACTCAACTTTTGCCGACCCGCTCATCTAATTTCATAAAAACCGAATGTTGGAGTGCCAAAACAGCATTTACATGACTACTTTTTTTAAAAAAAAATTTACTTGACTATTGATTAGTAACAAAATCAGAATTCAATATAAAAGAATAAAAATAAAATAAGGGAACAAAATTTTAAATTAATTAGAAAACAAAATTATAAGTATTTTGAACTATATGTATATAAAAATAAAAAGAAATTTAAATTTTATAGAAAAACTCATACATGAGTTTTCTATAAAATTTAAATTCCGTCCATGCACATGGTACTTTAGCGTTTCATTATCTTAATCGGTTTAAAAATTCATTTCTTTGACAGTTGATCGGGGATTTAGAGTCATTTTCAACCATTATGCATCATTCAATTTGTGATATATATATACAGTTTGGTTAACCATACATCTATAAAAATATTTCAATAGTTCGTTATTATGTTAATTTATTTAGAAAGATTTTGTGCTCGAAATCCGGACAAATAACTATTATTATTAAGAAAAAAATATACACATTTTAATGATGAGAACAAGTTGATGGCCCTAACTAATAATACATAATACGCCATATTTTCTGAATTAATTAATGGGATAATCTTTGAATAGTACCAAAAAGTTGAAAATTTTCTTTTTCACTCCCCAATTTTAAAAAAGTTTTCATTCACTCCCTAAATCAAAAACAAAATTCTTTTTCACTTCCCAAAAACAGTAAATATTGTATCAGAATTCAGGAATTTACATATCCAGATCCTAAAATGATATACTCAGATCCCAAAATGTTGTACAAATAGTGAAATAAAACATTTTGGGATCCAAGTACGTAAATTTCTGAATTCTGATACAACATTTACTGTTTTTGGAGAGTGAAAAAGAATTTTGTTTTTCACTTAGGGAGTGAATGAGAACTTTTCAAAATTGGGGAGTGAAAAGGAATTTTAGTTTACACTTAGGGAGTTTTGAGGAATTACCCCTTAATTAATTTTGTATTTATGGATTAATTTCAGAGTTTCCATGGGATCTTGCGCAAGTGAAAGGAGTCGCGGGACCACAAGGGTATATTCGTCATTCGACTTGGTCTTGCTGCTGCTGCCATAAAGTGCAAGCTCTGCTGTAGGGATGCACACGAGCCAAGCCGGCTCGCGAGCCAGGCGAGCAAGCTCGAGCCAAGCCCGAACTCAAGCCTCCTTGAGTTTAGCTCGTGGCTCGCGAACCAGTATATTTAATTAAAAAAATAATATTTATTTTTTATATATATAAATACTTTATTATTATGTAATATTACATATATATTTATTATTTTTTATACAAAATTAATAAAAAAAGTGTAATATTTATTATATATATTCAATAAATATATATTATTATATATAAAAATATATTAAATTATTACAAAACGAGTCGAGCCGAGCCACCCCCAAGCCTGGCCAAGCCCGAGCCAGAAAAAAAAGTCATCGGCTCGGCTCGGCTCGGCTCGACTCGTTTGCATCCCTAGTCATGCTCCACTGAATTATAAGTTCCATTCACTCATAAGGATAGAACCGGAAAGGTGTAATGGTATTAATGGTATATGATTATATATCTTTTAATTTCATAGGTTTCAACTCCACATATTTGAGGTCTTAAACGCGTTTTGTTAGTCTATATAGAAAAAAGAGGAAAAAGGAAAGAGACTATGACCTTTCAAAAGTCCATTTTGTTTTCGTGTGGGTATGGCATTGTGCATTTCTCAATGAATTGTACCAAGATTTATAACTTCCATTTTCCGCGATGAAAAGTCTGAAGCGATATTTTATTTTTCTATTTTGATAAGTTTGAAACATAATTGTCAAATGAATTACATCCAACTACAAGTATGAGTAAGCTGAGAGACGTCTGTCTTCATCGTTCCATTGACTGAATGCGTGTATAGTTAGTAAACCACCTTTACGAATAAAATCATGGATGCCGTGAATGTGATGAATATTCACGCATGGTGCCATTGCCAAAACATATGCTGAGAGCTATAGTAACAAGCACTGCAGCATGAGTTTTCTTAGGTGGTCTTTAATTTACTTGTTTTTGCTTTTTCACCCATGTATGCTCTATTTTGCTAATTCCAAATGCCCACAATCATTCAGCTGTGGAAACTTCGGAAACCTTGAGTTTCCATTTTCGAATTACAGGGAACCTGAGTGTGGGTTGTTCCAAGTTAACTGTGAACAATCACCTCCAAAACTTCAGTTGTCACCTCAAGGGGTTTGGTACGAGTTTCAGGAAAGGATACTTCCAAATAAGCTTAGGGTAGAGAATCCTGATCTTCGTGAGCTGTTACAAGGGAATAGCTGTTCTGCTGTTCAGAATCAGTCTCGATCTCCTTTTCTTTTTAGCTCCATTACAATCTCACCCAATCTCACCATCTTCTCCTGTTGGAATAAATTCCTAAAGACAGAAATTAAAGATCATTTCAAAGATTACAAAAACCACACATGCGACGTTTCCACATTCTATTACAGGAAAACCCCTGAAGAAGAAGATACTAGGATCCCTGATGGCTGCTGGATTGTTCAAATGCCTGTCAAACATGATTTTCTGGAATTGGATTAATTGTTTCAAATGTTAACGGCCGATTTTGAAATAGAATATCATATTTCCGAGGAGTGTCTTTCTTGTCACCATTTGGGGAGCAAGTGTCTTAGTAATACAAACAATGAATTTCAGTGTGAAGGTACATTTTTCTGCTAAACCTAGCAATTTTTCTTCAGCCTGGTTCATGTATATACATTTACACTTTTTTTTTTTTTTGGTTTCAAGGCTCTAAATTACAGAAATGCCTGGAACAAAGAAGAACAGGACTATGCTAGTGTTTTGTTTGTTTTGTTGAAGCTTCCAAATGTTAATTATGATTTCATTTGCAGGATGGAGTTCAACAACAAAGATTCTGACAGGTATATATGCCTCCCACATCAAGTATTTGGGAATTGAATTCCAAGCCTTTCAATTGCTGTAGATGCATTCCTTTCAATTGCTGGCTTAATTTCTGTCTACGTTTTT
>JBBMKE010000007.1:2918879-2932282 GCA_037834125.1 Lippia alba
TATATTATTCAAAGATTGCCTGTGATATAGGAAAAGTCCCAAAGCATACAAGCTTTCTAGGGCACTATTCCCAACAAAAACATATTTGTCGGGACACTTCTCAATCCTTTATTCCCTAGCACAGACGTACTGAAGAGCAATTAATGTCCTCCTGTACCCGGTTTTACCCAAAGACCACATGGGAAAAGAGAGTACGTTTTATACCATCCTTGCAAGCTTGGCCATCCGACAACCAGGTTGATCACCCGCGGGTCCATTAATACATATTTGTTGTACATGCTCTGCTGTGTTAATGGATCAAAACTATAAATATCGTCGTCCATGAACAGTTGTTGATAAGTATTGAGTAACATTTAATAGCATTTATTTCTCTTTCTAAGAACACAATACTGACTTGAGCGTTAGAGTGCCAAAAATGTTAAACACCTCCAGTTCCCCAGTAGGGATGGCAACGAGCCGAGCCGAGCCATTTTTTAGAGGTTCGGGCTCAGGCTCGCACAAAATTTAAGGGTTTCGAACCTAGTTTGTGAGCCATGATTTTCTAGCTCGTGCGTGGCTCGAGGCCTAACTCGCGAGGGCTCAGCTCGGCTCGCGAACCAGGTTTTGCCTGCATAATTTCTGCTTCTTTTCTTTGCTGTTGTTTTACTTTTCATTCATACAAAGTGCAGAAAGCCAACAACAGTCATCCAATTAAACATCCACGAAAGTACAACAATATTCATCAAATAAATCATAAAAAATATAAAGAGAAATAAGAAAATGGATGAGATTTGAACTGAATCTAGCTTCAAGAAAGGAGAATCAAATCGACGAGCGGTGGTGGCGGTTGCACTCAACGGTAAAGGCCGCGTTTTCAAGGTACGAATGATAGCGGTGGTGATTCCGTCTTCGGCGGTGGTGGCCGGTGGTGGTGGTTGTCGTTTTCGGCGGTGGTAGGCGGTGATGGCGGCGACAAGGCAGGCGGAAGTTCAAGATTGAGAGAGAAAGGGATGTTCCCAAATTGAGAGAGAAAGTGGTGGCGGCTGGTTTGTTTAAATGGAAGTAGGGTTAGGGTTTTGTCCACAAAGTACAAATATTAATGTATAGATTTATAAATTTTTAATTAAGTTATTTAGATTAAAAAAATATTTTATACAAAATATAAATACAATTATACATATATATTCACTGACAAAAGTATATATATGTATATCTATATATATATATATATGTACATATATTAGAAAAAATATATACATATTTAATATATGCACATATATAATTTTTTTTAAAAATAATAATAGGGCTCACGAGCTGGCTCGCGAGCCACGAGCCAGAGAGAATGAGGTTCGGGCTTGGTTCGTGAGGCACACGAGCCGAGTCCGGGCTCGGCTAGGCTCGCGGAAGTCGAACTCAAGCCCGAACTTTTTTCGAGCTGGCTCGTTGGGCTCGCGAGCCAGCTCGGCTTGTTGCCATCCCTACTATTAACCATATTGTTCATGAATTTTAATCGAAGGATACTTCTTCATCATAAAGCAATAAGAACATTTAATTTATTTTTGAAGCAGGCTTGTGCCATGTCAGTAGTGTATTAACAAGATACGCATCCATGAAAACTTTTAAGAGGAAAAATTCACGTCAAATGTACATTCACAAATGAAATGCTCCAAGGGTTTCTTTTCACCTCTTTCGTCAATTTTTACACTCACTTTTCGTCGCAATCAATGGCTGGGTCTAATCTTGCGAAGAGGCCTCCACGGGTGTATCAGGGTTCGCTCCCCATTCCGTCCACGACCCATCGTATACTGGAACATTAGTCTTCCCTAATCGGTGAAGGCCCTGAAAGATAGATCGTCTTAACCTCGTAACCCATATACAAAATATAGGGCCAAATTACATTTATACCCCCTCCAAGAGTCCGTTAGTATAGCTGGTACCCGCAAGTTTTTCTTAAGTAAAGGATAATTACACTGGCATACCCTGAGATTTTACCAAATTGCACAAATTTTTCATGAGTTTTGAGAAATTACAGAAACTTTCTGGCATACCCTGAATAACATCTATTATGGTCATGAATTTAGAATCAAATATTATTCTGTAAGTGAGAATGGCAAAGCACAATAGGGATTCATAATACACTAGCTCAAGGTATGTCAATGTAATTATCTCTTAAAAATTGCCTGCAAACGAGTTTGAATTTTAACTTAGAATCACCACCCTATACTAGGAGGTGGTTTGTGTAGTTTTTTCCGACTCCTAGGAGCGGTTTGCAATATTTTCAAACTTGCAGCTGCTGGCTATAATATGATAATCCCAGAACTCCCAAGGAGTGATGATGTAATTTAGGTCAAAAATATATCACTTTGCATGAAACTAGTTTCCCAATTTAGGTGGGATCGGGTTAAAAGTTTACACACACACAGATACACATTGTTTTCGTTTGAGGACTCACCAGTGCTAGAATACATGCAGTTACGCCTGTACCGCATGATGTTAATACAGGTTTGTCCAAAGAGATTCCTGCAAAGATACAATTAAACTATAATCAAAATGAGGCTTTCACTTTGCAAACAGCTATGTATACAATAGAACAGTATTTCCAACCTTCTTGTTCAAATCTCTTCTTCAGCTCATCTGAGGGTAAAAGTGTATGTGACCCATCCAACATCTGCAAGAAACACAATAAACGTCTTAAAAACTAGTTTAGTTTTATGGGTTGCAGCTTAAGATAGTATCCTAGTCCTACCTGGGCAAACGGCATACATTTGCTCCCAGGAACATGACCACTTCTTATTCCTTTTCGTGGCTCTGGAGCAACTCCGTCAAATCTGTCAAAAGAAAATAAAAGGATAAAATCTCAACAGGTTGGGCCATCAAGACATCTAAAATCTCTGTTCTGTAACAAATTGCGTATATTGGCACACATATATTAAACAAAAGAAGCAAATTAAGAACCATTGGGTTCAAGGTTGCACCACCATAATATGGAGGCTATTAGATTATTAACAATAATTTGAACTCTTATAAACAGAAATAAAGCAGTGAACTACAGAGGGTGTTTGAAAAAGACTCCTACGTTTGCTCTTGGAAAAGTTGAAATATAAGATAAAGTTGTAAGACGTACACAAGCATTAAACGTGGCAAACTTAAACCAACTTCCATTTATTCATAACCTAGAAGCTAAATGTTGCTGCTTGTATGCTTCTAACTTTAGCTTATTTTTGCTGAAAACAAGCACAAGTTGATATCTCACGAGTGCTAGACAAGAAAAAGAGCAAAGGGCACAGAATTGCTTTTCTTAAGCTTGAATATACTTCCATAATATTATACCTTGCTTTTGAGCGAGCATCCACATGCTGATGCGTTTGCTGCTCAATATTTTCCTGAACCTGAAAAACAAACAGATAAAATTAATTAGTCACGTACAAAATTAATCATATGAAAATACAAGCCTAACAGCCAGGTGCAATTGACAAAAGAGCTGTAATTGACAAAAGAAATAAAACATGAGTCCAGAATCCTCCTTCCCCATTTAAAATCACTAATTATTGGTTTCAATATAGCAAACATCAAATCCTGGAACCCAGAATCCAAAACAGACCTGTTCGAGTGACCAGACGAGATGTTGCTGAAATTTGGTCTCGAAAGTAATTGGTCCAACCTGCAGATGTCAAAGTCAATCAGTGGTTTCAAAGGGAAATCAGAAGAAGCAAAAATGCAAATTTACATATTCACCCTTTGTCCTTGATACACTTTCTCAATTGCCTCACTTGCAGCACTAGCCTTCAAGATAGCATCACTTGATGCGCTCGATTCAACATCATATCCTGAAGCACGCCATCTCGGAAGGCCTCCATCCAATACCCAAATCCGGTCATGCCCAAATACTCGAAACATCCTGTTTAGTTATTGAAAAAAACAAGTTAGTAATTATATTTATGTATGGAAAACTTATTCTGATGTTTGTCGAACTTTCCAAAAAGGGCGTACCACCAAACACGAGCTGCACTGAAAATTCCCTTTCCATCATAAACAACAAGTCCGTGTTTATTCTCGATGCCGAGTGCTGAAACAGCTGCAGCAAATGCTTCTTCGGATGGCAGCATATGCGGCAACTACATACACCATGCAGGAATTATAATAAGCAGATTTTCAAGATTATTTACATGTAAAGCACACGACTGTGCATGCAATTTAAATGAAACTACACAACACAAGAAATGAAGAACAGAGAATGATGGATCTCAACATAGGTGGTCACAAAGCTGACAATGACCAATTCCGGATTTCCGGATTTTAAAACTTTATCCTATCTTGATAAGGAAATTATTGAAGATTAAACAGATAAGTTGGTTCACTTCTCTTTCTTCATTCCTCATATAACATATGAAAAATACAGAGTGCTAAGCTGGAAACAAATACAGAAGATGCTTTACAGGAATATCATACATTAAAACTAGTTTCCTGCAAAAGGGTACTGAGGTAGGAAGATTAGTTAACTTGCATTAACAAGGAGATAGCTCTTACATTAGTAGTTTGGTCTGATATGCCATCAACATCGAAGAAAAGTGCCCCTGGAATATGTGCAACCTGTTCCCATAAAGAAGAAAAAAAGGACAACAAAAGAAACTCATTAAAAAGAACCAGTATCAAGTATCAGCCTATCAGGTAACGTTCTAATCGAATCAAGTAAAACCTATGTACAAATAAGTAAACCACAGAGGTAAATAAAAGTAAGCACCTGATACTCTTGAAGTGGATTTCTTTGTTCATCTGGCATGTACCAAGACGCATCCAACACCTGCAAAAGTGAAAATATCAAACACCAACATATATAACATTTCCTTATAACCTGAATACAAGTACAAAGAGAATAGGCATGTCAGGTAGAATACTTCGTCCAACTACAATTTACACAGTCTCCAATCAGACTATATTCTATATCAAACAGCAATGATCCAATCTGAAATAGGATGTAGCAAATTTTACTACATGCATAATGGAATACAGCTAGCTTGCAATCATTATTTTTTCTCAAAACCAAGATGTCCAAAAACTCAAAGGAACTGGCATTACTGAAATTCTTGAATAAAAGCAAATTAAGGAAGCTAGCATGAAAAATGAGACTCAATCACAATCACTTAGCATCAGTAAGTCGAAATCAAAGAAAGAAACCTTGACATCAGGTTGACTGAGGTTGGCATGGAGCCAGTCAACTGAAACAACAGGCTCATTGGTTGGTATGGATTGCACGGAGAAGGAATTTTGCGATGCAACTGCTTCTGAAGACATGCTACAGTACATTGATATGGGGTTTTTATAAGCCAGATGGTGGGAATCTAGCCATGAGTGAAAAGGTCTCTTCTGCCAAAAGAAAAAAAGCAATAGAGATTACATATGTATGTATGTAAAGTTTACTATGTGCAATAAGATGTTAACAGGACCATAGACGAAATCAAATACAAATACGGTCGAAGTTAATGGTCGTCATGATTTGACGAAGAATGGGCTACATAAATCAGATTAACTTTCCTCATCTTACAAATCACAGCAAATGAAGAAAACAATTTATACCGATTAAGTAAGGATACAGAGACCAACTTCTGAAGCACTGATGCAAAGCAAATCCTAAATCCAGTGAAGTATGAAACTGTGAAACTCACAACTTCAAAACTCTACTCTAAAGTTATTACAGCCTCACCATTTACTCCTCTTGACCTGTAAAAACTGAGCCTTCTCATCATATGGTACAAATATATCCCATCCTCGAAGTAATAAACCCAATTCACACATCCATAAACTCCCCAGTGAAGTTCAGAACATACCAGACGAAAAGCTATTCAGCTCAAAACCGAATTTTTACACCAATTACTAATTACACCATGAATCTAACTACTAAAATAGCCACCAGCCAGAAACACCAATCATAATTTATATCTAGGGAACAAAAAGTGTAAAGATTCTTTCTTTAGAACAAAAAGTGGAAAAATTCTTGATAATAAGCAACATAAAAACCTGCAACTATCGAATTACAAACATCGAAAAAGAGCAAATTAAGGGGCTTACGGCGAAAACTGAATTGAGGAGCTGGGATTTCTGAAAGAGCGGCGAAGAAGACGATTGAAGGATGCGACGGGCAAAAAGAGCCCTTGAGAAAACAGCGGATGCCATTCACAAAGTGCTGATAAATCAAACTTATCACGGAATTTGCTTCCTTGAGAGGGTTGGAGAGAATAAGGGTTTTGGCACTGAAATCAGCAGTGGAATAGAAGCAGTGTGTGGAGATACATGTTCGACGTTTCTAAGGTTTGATCTATTCTATGACAAGACAAGGAATGGGTAGTGTTTGCAACTTTGATTATATTATTCCAGCTCTTTCGGTATTTACGAATTATAAAAATTAAATTCTGTTTATTTTAAGAGTAATATGTAAATTTTTATTTAGAGAAAAAATCTTATCTTAATTGAACAATATTAATCCTTTTAAAGTAATATATTGGCATACAAATAGAATTAGGGTAAACGAATTTGTATTGCTCTTATATTTTACTACTTATTCCAGATTTCTTATAGCTAAAATGAAATCTATGATTAAAGACAATTTATCCTTTTTTTTAATCCGAACCACGTTAATGAGAGACATGTTAATATCTAAATTATCGAGATGACAATTTGAAAAGATTTTCAAAGTGCGTATGATAATTTGAAACATTTGAAAGTTCTAATAAAAAGTTAAAAAAGCAATCATAGCGCGAGATGACGCGACGCATAACAGCGGTTGCTGAGAATAACGAGCCCAAGCCACACCCACCACACTTGGTCTTTCCATCTTGCATAACCTAAAAAAAAATGCAGAAGCACACAAGGCAGTTGGTTTGGCTCGACCTCGAAGTTAAAGATCTTACACAGGCCTAGGGAGCAACTGTCATTGACCCCGAACTTGGACAACTCGGGCATGAAACTTTAATAGCCCCCCAACTGTCCCCGATTATTGGGAGAGGACAAGAGAAGCAGTCGACCCATGAGACGGTCGACCTAATTATTAATGAGAGGCCCGAGATTAGGGCCCCGATCGAGGAGGTGTATGAAGCTAGGGTTCCTTCCAAGCCTAAGACGAGAGACGGGGAGCAGAAACCTCGAGAGAAGGGTGCCAATAAGATAAAGCAACGAGCAATCCATCTTTGGCCAACAAGGGTTGGTACAAGTGGTTAATAGATTCATTCTCCAAGACAATGTCTCGAGTTCGAATTTCACTTGGGTATACATGTGTTTAAAAAGGAAAAAAAAAAAGGCCAGTAACCCATCCTTATAAGGCTCAAAACTCTTCGGGTTATAGAATCTCCATGGGCCATTATGAAAAATTCTTCCAATATCTCGCGTTGAAGGAGCCCAAGTAACCTTGTGGTCCCTCCCATTGATAATGACAAAAATAAACTACGGAACCCATTCGGACTTCGGACTTCAGGCTTCTCTTTAGACTTCATACCTCTTGAAATTAGCTAAGGCATCTGTTCGGTCATGAGTGTTCGATCATGGGCATTCGGTCATAAGTGTTTGGCCTATGAATGTTCGGAACATGCACAACGTCATTGTAAATGACGGTTACCCGCGCTTCCCAACCATTCCATGATCCAAGCAAGTGGTCACCGATATCCCTGCCCACTAAGTCTGATCGAACAGGGTGCTGACTCAGAGCTATGGTATAAATACCATTTTTCTCTCCGAAATCAGGACACACACTTCAACATATCGAAACTCTGCTAAAATTTTCATTAATTGCTTTTCATCCAAGACAATCGGATTGGTTAAAGAACTCACACTTAATTGATTCATCGGAGATTTGAAGCCGATTACACTCTTCCAAAGGCAATCAATTTCCGGCATTATCACCATCTTAAAGAAGATCAAAGGTAGAGAGGGACATAACTACAATGGTTGTCGATATGGAGGCCCTATCAGCAATGATGTAGCCAAAGGGGGGGCATGGGATGGCCCCCGCCCCTAAAGTTTTTTAAAAATTTTATTTTTATATGTAAATTTTAAAATTTTATTATTTTGCCCCCTTAATTCATAAATTTACCCCCTCTCCCCCCTCCTCAAATAATATTATAAATCACCAATAGTTAGGATTTATTTTTAGTATTAGTTTACTAATTCTGGTTATTTTTCTCAATCTAAATACACTTTTTACAAGATATTAAAAAATTTTAAATTAATCTTTTTTTAATACACGTCTTCTTCTCTTTCATTTTTCTATTATTCTCTTCTGCTCAATTTAAAACTCTCATTTTTTAATTCTTCTCTCCTCCACCTCAAAACCTTAATTTTCTAATCTTCAAAAGAGAAGTTGATTGTGGTCCAAGTTATCCAATAAAATTAAAAGCTAATATTAATTTATATTTAATTTTAGTTTTTCTTTTATAGTTTTACTATTAATAAATTATTTAGACAAAGTTTATAATTAATTTGTTAACCGTGAATTAGTTCAATATTTTGGAAAAAAATTATATCCCTGTTAGAATATGTTAAAGATAAGTAGTGTGATCGGTTTAATTTTAGATAATTTAGTATTGGTAGAGTTCTAAAAGATTGTATCTGAGAATAAGGAAATATCATATTTTTATCTTTGTTAATATAGGATAAAGATAAATATGTTAAATATATCATATTTTTAATCATATTTTTATATTTGTTGATAATAGGATAAAGACAAATTTGTTAAAGATAATTGTGTTTAATTTTAGATAATATACTATATTTAATTTTAATTCATTTAGTGTTGATATGAGTTTCGTATCTTAAGAAAAATAGTTTCTTTATCTATTATTAAGAAAATTTAATTTTAATTTTTATTATGGATAATTTATTTAGTTAAAATATGGTATCTAAATAATAATTTTTATTTTTCTTTTATTACGAAGATAATTGTGTTAGTTTTAATTTTTTTTATTATGGATAAAATTTCATAGCTAAAAGATTGTATCTTAAATAATTATTTGAATTTTTTTTATTATGAATAACATTTATAATTAATTTGTTAACTGTATATGTTTATTTTGAATAAACATCCTATTTTTATTTTTATAACTATCAAAATAGATTAAACTAAATATTTTTTTATTTCTTTATATTGTTTTATTATTTGATTTTAAATCATGTTAAATTAAATCCATGATTTTTTTTATTTATATTGGCACTATGAGTACAAGAAATTTAGAATTTTATTTGTTTTATTTATATATATCAAATAAAATAATATTTAAAAAATTATATATATTTTCAAATTTCGCCCCTCCCCTCCTAAAATTCTGACTACGTCCCTGATCGGCACTCATGTTACGCATTCGTATAGAATAAGCTTAATGTTAGCCTCCCAATGCATTCTTAAGAACTTGCGACAATCCAACACAAGATTCCTCAAATGATGATATTTTCATCATCTTTGTTGATGAGATTAACCACCACCTCTGAACATGTTTCCACTTCAATCCTTTGAAATTATCTCTCCCAAGCGAGCCATAATCCCTCTTGCAAATCAGCGAGCTCTGCAACCGTTATAAAAAGTTCCCTTTCATGACATATCCAAACAGGTAAATTCCCTTATCATCTCTCACAAGCCCACTTGCAATTTCTATCTAGTCACGTTGGTAAAGACTCTCATTTGAATCCAGCTTAACCCGGCCTAGAGAAGAGGTAATCCGAGGTAGGTTTGGTTTTGTCTTTGCTGTCCTCCGAGTTACAGGTGTAAAACAATTTTCATGAATAATCAAATAATCAAATGCGAAAATGATCACAAATGAATTTTATTGATCTATTCAAAATGTGGGTTACAATCTCTAATTTCATTCCTCTTATTCTCCCTACAAAACTTGTTGAAATTTGGAAAGTTTGAAACACCTTTGTTGACTTTTGAGTTTCGATCTTCCTTTCGAAAATGTTAATTGTGGGTTTTTTGACTTAATCACAAATTAAACACTTTGATTTTGGTTAATGCCCAAAAATGCTGAAGAACACCGTTGAAGTTGATTTGGATTTGAATTGAAGAAGACGCCGAACTCGCGGACTTGATGTCTTATTGCGGATCAAACGTCTCAATTTGTTAATCTCCACAAAGAATGCCTTGATCGATTTGAATTTAATTTGGACTTGTTAAGGAGCAACGCCGAAATCTGGATTTGATGTTTCGGTTGCAGATTAAACCCCTCGATTTGTTGACTTCCACGCAGAACACGCTTGGAGCACTTTCGAAGTCGACTTGAGGACAACGCCGGATTCGCGGACTTGATGCCCTGTTGCGGGTCGGACGCTTTGATTTGGTTGATTTCCACGAAGAACGCCTTGAATCTCGCTTCGATTGATTTGAATGTGATTTGAGTTTGTTGAGGAGAGCAACACCGAAACACTACTTCGATGTCGGATCGAACCCCGAAGATGTTGAACAACCCCGAGGATGCTAAAGAACTTCTTTCTCCTTAATTTGTTGCGTGCTCCTTCGTATCTCCGAGTTGTGTAAATTCTGTTGTTTTTGGCTTATAAAATGTCTCTATTTATAGTTGTAGGAGAGATAAATTTTTTCATAATCATCGAGAGAAAACTTCATTCTCATTGGTTCTCTTCAATTTTGTACTTTTTTTTCATAAATCACAATAGAGCATAATTGTCTCATCCCAAAGGAAAGATGAATGGGAAGAGGTTCCACTTCGCATCCTAAGGGAAGCCCTTCCTTATTTTGATGAAAGCAACAAATTCGCAAACGGCGGAGACTCTCGCTTTTCCTAGTAAATTTCTAAAGAAGTTTTGGAAGCATTGAAATCTATGAAGTCCTATAAAGTCTCCAATCCCAATGTCTCCATACCTCTTCGTGCTATGTATGGAAAAATTCTCACTTTTGATATTTAATTTTCAAAATATTACATTTGACTTTCTTTATTTGGCTTGATTTGATTTTATTACCAAATTTTAATATATTAAAATATCAAATATAATGTCCAAACTCCAAAGAAGTGGAAAGTTTTCGTTATCCAAGTTCATGTTGTGGTGAAATATCAATACGTGTAACTATATATTTTGTAATAAATAAGAAGTGATAGTGCATAACTGACTAACTTTAAATAATATAGCATTAAAGAAATTCACATAATTCCGTTGTAGTCTAGGTGGTTAGGATACTCGGCTCTCACCCGAGAGACCCGGGTTCAAGTCCCGGCAACGGAATTATATTTTTTTCAAATTTATTTTTCTATCTATTCTGTATTAATTACTTATTTTACGAGTCTCTCTCTCCCTTTCAAATTTATTTTCTATCTTCACATAAAAGTATTCTTTGTTATTAATTGAGCAAATTATATTTTTGTTCCCACATAGTTAGGTTTTTTGCGATTTTGGTCCCATTGTTATAAAAGTATTCTTTGTTATTAATTGAGCAAATTACATTTTTGTTTCCATAGAATTAGTTCTTTTGCAATTTTGGCTCATTGTTTTGAAATTAGACAAATTTAGTTCCATTAATTTCAATTTGTTGCAATTTTAGTCCCATCGTTAGAAATTGGACCGAAACCGTTAAGCATAGTAAGTTAATTGCATTTTTGGTCCCATAAAATTTGATTATTTTTAATTTTAGTCCCACATTTTTTAAAATAAGAATATTTAATCCTATTTTTTTGCATTAAAAAAATAAAATTTGTTTTAATGAAAATAGGTATTTTCTTTATTAATTCTAATTTATATTATTCCTTCTTTATCTTTTCATCACACACAAAAAATTGGTGTTAGTGGTGAATGTGGTGCATGAGGTGTAAGGTTTTTATATTTAAATATATTTTATTAATTAATATAATCTATATTATTTATTATATGAGAGAGGCAAAAAAAAATTTTCTTTCTCTTGGACTTTTAAATTATTTTATTGTTTTATCCAATTTATTCTCTTGTATTTTTTTTCTTTTTAGTTATTTTTTTTATCATTTACATATCTTAACTTCTATTTTCTTTCAATTCAATTCACTTTGATTCTTTTTCTTTTTTTATATATAATTTTTATCTTTTTCTTCTAAATATTTTTAAGCTCTTTTAATTAATACTAGTATCCTCGTACACTCTATGCGTGTGCAGATAGTCAAATTATTATTATTGAAATATATATTAAATTAAACTTTTTATATTAATATTTATCTTACAATTATTTTTAATATAATTATAAATTTAAAGATAATACAAAATAAAAATTAAAAATATAGAGAAAGAATAAAAATATATAATAGAAGAAAATAGGAGTAAGGTGAGGAAAGAAATGAAGTTTAGAGATAAATATGAATAACACGTGAGAGTGTGATAAAATAATAAAAAAATAAAATAATTTTAGAGTGCAAAAGACCAAGACGATTACTTTAAAAGTCCCTCACTTAATATAATAGTATAAATGACATTACATGATCTTATGATATTTATTCATTAATTTATCATAATTTAGTAATTGTATTAAAAATAAATTATAGAATATATATTAATATGAAAATTAATTTTTATATATTCAAATAATAATAATAATTTTTTGATTGCACACGCAACAAATGTGCGATATTACTAAGTTTTTTTTTTTTTAATGTCTAATCTATAATTGTATTATATGAATAAAATATGCATATTTAATTATAAATAAACCTTAAATGTATTTTTATGATTTTTTTGGTGTATAAAAAATAAAATAAGAAATAATATAAATTAAAGTTCACGACAAAAATACCTATTTCTATAAAAAGAAGAATTGATGGAAGGAACAAATTGCAAAAAATAAAAAAAATGGGACTAAATATGCCTATTTTAAAAATTGTGGGACTAAAATTGAAAACAATCAAATCCTAAGAGACCAAAAATGTAATTGACTTATTATGCTTAAAGGTCTCCATCCAATTTTTAACAGCGGGACTAAAATTGCAACAAATTGAAACTAATGAGACTAAAATTATCTAATTCTGAAACAATGAGACCAAAATTGCAAAAAGTCTAATCCTATGGAAAAAAAAAGTAATTTGCTCTTATTAATTCTTTTACAATATCTCTTTACCTTTCTTTCTAAGAGCAAATCTGTCTTCTTACAAAACTTTTAATTAAAATTATCGTTTATTATTCGTTTACAACTTTTTATCTTCCTATTTTAGTGTACACAGCAAACAGCCTGCAAACTTTGACAAGTGCCATAGAAAGAATATGATATACACTAACCAAAAAATGAATTCACGTTAGAAAACAACAAACTCATGATACTGTGACGTGTGGAACACTCTTTATTTTCTCAAGAATGGTAAGTTGTTTTTCACAGTTCAAATAGTTACAACAAATAAGCTTGTAAAGCTTGATAGTAGTGTACTACCATCACAAAGAATATGATGACAATTACACCCAAATCATACAAAAGGAAAAAGAAA
>JBBMKE010000007.1:2952575-2969784 GCA_037834125.1 Lippia alba
GTGTCATCAGGGCTTCAATCCGAAGCCTCGAACTGCCTCGATGTCCTCGTTGAGCCTCAGTATCTGCAGCCTTCAAGTATAAATCAAGTTAGAGGTTTACATGAAACTGCATTAACAATCATCTAGAAGAACAAATACATGCCTTGAGCAAAAGAGACAGCCAGTGTCCAATGGCAGCAGAGGCAGGTTCCGACTGAAGAAATGCTAGTAAACATTCTTTTGACATTGAATTAGACTTTGATACTCTAGACACAAAAGGCGGTGGTTCCTTTCCAGCTGGAAGAACAGGCCAATCATTGATTTGTTTGCATGGGCAACTGTGATCAGAACAAGGACACAAATTAAGAAGCAGAGCCCTGAAACACCTTATTACTCCTACACGGAACTCTTCTGAAGCTTCTAATGGTGTAAGCATCGCACGGAGCGCAAGTTTCTTCAGTAGAACCACCATCTGCATAGGACAACAGTTATCTATTGTCAAGCAACTTCGGTTCACATGGCAAACAGGCTTACATTATGAATGACATGAGGAAAATAAATCCAATAAAAAATCAATGTAATCGATTTCTATTTTTCTTACAGAATTAATTCTCATTTTAGTAGCATTACTAATTATCTTATCTTGAGAAGCAAAAGAATGAATACTCTGAATGATCCATTAGGACCACTACAGCAGCCAAATGAATGGAGATATATAAAAATGAAATTCTCCAAGGTAAACAGGGCAAAGAGCAACTTATTTTCCAATAGATAAACACAGATTACCATAACAAGGCATTTTTTTAGTTACCTGATCAATAGATCCTAAGCAACACTTCTTCAGGACCTCCTCCAAAAATAGAACACCACCTTCTGCTACCGAGTCACTAAATTTATGCACATTCCCTAAGGGGTTTTTGTTGTTGTCGAGCTTCATCGGCGATCTTGAATTTACTGCTGCATCGAATAAAAGAAGCAGAGGAAACAAAGTGTAGCTGAAAACAAAACATAAACAATTTACAAGTCAGAAAAATAATGGAATTCCACTAATGAACTAACTTTTTGCATTCAATTTCAATCTTAGTTAGCAGATTAATTTCAATATTATTCATTTAGTTTTGATTCTCTCCTTCTAAATACTATTTCAAACCTCTCAACCTGACCTGGCTGATTCACCCATTCACCTTGACCTAAAGTACCCAAAACTTCTAAAAAATAAACAAGTATCCGTTTAGCCATACTTCAATTATCCTCATCTTCAATAACCCCAACACCAAAAACACTAACTCAAACAACCCCTCCAATAAGTCCTGGGAAACGAAGAAAACCACAAAAATTACATGCGACGATAACCAATTCGCTTCCAACCCTAAGCTCACTAACATCAATGATTTAAAATAAAATAATAAAAAAAAAGGAATTTCTACTATAAATGCAAACAGAAAATGATCAGAAAAAAGAGGCATACTCCAGGAACGGCTGCAGCAACTGAGGCGGAGATTCCTGGAGAAGTTGCAGCAATTGAGAGAGAAACGAATGATCTTTTCTGGAATTTTGAAGCAGGTCCAGCAGCTGCATACAGTGCTGTTTCAGTTCCAAAAAAAAAGTGCGGCTTTTCTGAATATCTTCCTCATCTGCAACTCCATTCAATTCTCCATTGTAGTTCTCCATTTTTCAATCGCAACAGAAAAAGATTGATTTCGCAAAGCGAGAACAAATACAGTTTTGTGGATGAAGAACCGCGAACTGAAGACCTTCGAAGAGTAAAGGTGAATGAGGAATTAGGGACTGAAAAAGTCATTTGGGGAAATCCAAGGGGCAAAATCGTCATTTAAATTGGCCGTTGGTGTCTTGCTATGTTGGGCTTTGGAGTGGGCTGGGCCCGTTATTTTTATGGTGGGTGTAATTGGGCCCATATAATAGGAGTCATCTATTTTTTTTTTTTTTTTTTGGTATTAATAGGAGTCATCTATACTATACTATACTATTATGTTAAGCGCGAGGGTCAAGTTTGGTCTTTTGGACTCCCTATTTCTATTTTTTTTTATTTTAGAAAAGAAACACACTCCACGTAGATCATGGACTCTCCATTTTTATTCTTTTTTTAAATTTTAAAAAGAAAACTTATCTCACATACAACAGTTATTTTCTTTGACTCTATATTTCTATTTAGTTTATTTTAATTATTTTTTAAAAAATAACAAAATATAAAATTAATTAATTTTAAATATATAAAATACTAAATTTTAATTTTTATCTGTTTATAATCTTAAATTTTTTATCTGCACACGCATTTGAGTGTGCAGAGTTGCTAGTATAAATTAGCCTGCTTCTAATGTTACTAAGCCACATTTTCTTGCATTGTCGTTTAGGCTTTGTCTGCAAAAGATTGATTTTAGGAAGAAATGCAAATATGAAATATAATTTATTTTACGGAGTAATTTAATTATGTACACAACATATGTGGGATTCCTAAAAATTGAATTTGATTTTTCTTATCCTACCACCGAAGATAAGTAATGTAAATCCCTATTGATGAATATTATATAAATAAAAGTATCAACATTATCTCTGGATAATAATAATAATAATTATAATAATAATAATAATAATAATAATAATAACAATTAGACTCCTAAATTAGATAGGATAATTACAGTTGGTACCCCACTTTTAGATATAATTACAGACACCACCCCTCAGAGTTTGTTTACTACACTTAACCCCCAAAATTGCTAAAAACGTGATAATGTTAGCAAAAATATTTGTGAAAGTTGGAAATTGACACTATTGACTTCGGTCAAATTTTTATTACCGATCATGTCATTGGAGTTTCATTGTAATTTAATAAATTAAAATGGGGCTACGTGCAATTTTTTATTCTAAAGTTTCAATCATAATTTTGAATTGAAATTAATTTTTGCAACCACTATTTCCATGCCTAATAAGACAGGTATTTTCATAATTTGAAGTCTATAAATATTGAGTTGAACATATAGAAATTATACAACTATCAAGGTAGCCGCACATTCGACAATTCTTATTCCGATATTTTAGTGCTCGATTACTTGAAGAATAACTACTTGAAGGCTTGAAGCCGTGGGAAGATTAACTATTGATTTTGTATATTGTTTGTGAAACTCAATATTTACCGGCTTCAAACTAAGAAAATAATTGTCTTATTAGACATGAAAGTAGTCGTTGCAACAACTAATTTCAATTAAAATTTTTGATAGAAAATTTTACATAAGGAGTTACACATAACCCTTATTTTAATTACTAAATTACAATGGACCCTAAATGCATAGTAATAAAATTTTGATTAAAGTTAACAGGGTTAATTTCAGATTTTTATAAATATTTTTGCTGACATTATCAAATTTTTAACAATTGTTGGGGTTAAGTTTAATAAATAAACTCCTAGAAAAATGGTATCTGTAATTCTATCTAAAAGTGGGATACCAACTGTAATTATCCTATCTAATTTGAATGTAAGGTGTAATTAACCCTAATAATAATAATAATATAATAATAATAGATTATGTTATATCTATTGGCTCAATACGCCGACTCCAATAAAAAAGGTTAAAACAAGCGACTCATACTAAATCCAGCAAAGAATAAGGTTATATACTCTGAGAAATCAGGTTATACACTCATGGTAGCAGACTAAACAGGTAAACTAACTCGAACTCTTACTATATATATAGTATATTTTGATATTTAATAATTTATCATGTAATTTGATTTTTAAATTACTCTTTCTTAAATTTCGATGTACTACTATAATACTTAAAGAAAAAGCGGTTAATCCCGAAAGATGGACTAATCCATTTTTATTATTATTATGCATCAACAATAATATTATAATGTTTATAATTGTATTCCTCCTTTTGTCCTCTACTTTTTGGATTTCTTGTAGTGTTTATAAATATAGGAATTCCTCTTCAAAGAAACTAGCAAAAAAGTGGTGGATTCAAATCATTTAAGGACCTTCTAAGGCACTTCTGTTTGAATTTGATCATGCTTCATCACCACATTTCTCTATCACCCTTATCACGTACTAATTTGGCTATGATCATACTATAAATACAATATTAATATGTGGATATAAATTTTTTTATTTCAAATTAACCACGTAAAATTTTGTCTATATAAATATTCAACACAATATAATATAAAAAGATGTTCACTTGCGAGTCTAAAATCAAAATAATTCAATAAAAATAAATGTTGGAATTTTTTATTTTTAGTTTTTTTTACAATATAAATGTAGGAGTTTGACATGGTATGCATGTTTGAAAAAAATGCAACAAATGATGACCAAAACCTGGGTTCTTAATGATGATGAGATGTTGATATTTTTACTTCAACCAAAGCATACCTGTCAACTGTAAAAATCTACCAGAATTTGTACTTTCTCCACACACAAAGAAAAAAAAACTAATTAATCTCATTCTCCTAACCGTGGGGACATAACAAAGACTAATTTGCATGCAAAAAATATTTTAAAATTATTTGGTGGCCAGTGAGGAATCTTACCAACCCACTTACCTAATTTCGGATAATGCTAAAAAACAAAATTAGCAATAATAATAATGATAAATACATTCTCATATTTAATTCAATTACAAAGCAATATTTTTTGGCTAAGAAATTCATTAAAAAATTAGTAATTTTTCTTACTATGAATTTTTTCTTTCGGTAATCGAATTAACCCTCTAAATTATTCATATTTATCCTTAATTTTTGAGAACATAAGTATTTTGTTAATTTATCTAATGTCCAGACACTTCTAAAAACATTATTTTGTTCGTGCCATGTTGAATATTATATCTTACATTCCTTACGTGAAAATTTCAAAAAAAGATTTATATTATATAATTCGTATCATGTCGTGTTTGTATAACCATATTTATATATCTCCGTGCATTCTAGTTCATCACAAGCATAGAATAATAATAGTAAGGGCAATAATATTTGCATTTTGAACTGTTTTAATTTTACAAGTGAGGAGGTTACCTAACAAAATGAAGTAAAAGTTTGACACGGTTTTCTGATTTAGACAACCCGAACTAAATTGATTTAGACATCTAGATGCCAAGATTTTGAGGTGAAGAAGGCCATATTGGAAAATAATCTAATTCATGACTAATTTCTGGCTCTAAATCATTCATCATCTCCATATCTTGGTCTTCTGGCAATTTGTCAACATCACTCGTCAGTCCAAGTTCATTTTCCAACAATCTAAACCACTTGCTGCATTCAACTTCTTCCGAACTAGGGTTTTCCTCTGGGCCCGGAATATTGGGGTCGGGTTGGACGAGGTGATTGGGGTCCAACGAATCGAATAGTTCCCAAAAATCGATGTCGGATTCTAATGGGATCTCAAACTTTTCAATGTTTGGGTCAGGTATGGATAACTCTGATGCTTCGTTGGACTTTTTCTCGTTCGAGAAATTGGAACCATAAGAAGAGGTCGGCGAATCATAAGTACTAGACATTGCTTCTATTTTTGACTCGTTATGATGAGTTGAGTCTGACCATTTCTTGATCTCCAGACATTCAATTTTTTCATTTGGTTTTTCGAACTCAGATTCCTGACCTGATTCATGATTGGGAAGTGACGTGGTCGAACTCGAGGTACAGGATGTAACACCTGAGCACAATTCGTTCTCTGACGCACCTTTTTTATTCGTCAATCTTTTCTTCAAATGTGTGTTCCAAACATTTTTGATCTCGTTGTCTGTTCTTCCGGGTAAATAAGAAGCAATCTTCGACCACCTAAAATGTCAAACAACTTAATTGAGTATGATTGGATTAATTATCGAATAAGATTAGCCATAATTAAGCAACTTAAATAACTAAAGACATAAGTTTGGAAATCATTAAAAATAAAAATAATAAAGTGAGTTAGTAAGTAGCTATCATTTTACTTGTTTCCAATGGTGTTGTGAAGGTTGATTATAGTTTGCTCTTCTTGAGGCGTGAAGTTGCCTCGTTTGACGTCAGGCCTTAGGTAATTAATCCACCTCAAACGGCAACTCTTTCCACATCGCAAAAGTCCTATACATCACACAACCAAATCTTTCTAAATTCCCACAAGAAAATAAATAAGTAATGGAAGACCCAAAATATAAAATTATTTTAAATTTCTTTGTCTTTATGAATTGATGGTGCATTCTCCAACCACTCTTGAAGTTCAACCTAATTTTTAGATTGAATTTTAAGACAGGATGATCATAAGCTATACCCAAAATTTGTACTGAATGCGTTTTTTTATGAGAACCTGCCTTAATGTAGTTTTTTATATCTATAAATTAAATTTGAATCCAAATTCTTACTTAAATCAATTGTTCGATGTTATAACCTAAAATTGCCACACATGTATAATTGATCAATAAGGAGAATATATTGGATTCTAATAATTTTTTTGAATTAATTAGTTACTTATTAAGTCTTTGAAACTTGTTCGTTACGTATCAGGGTTGAAAATGCTAAAATTGAAGAACACTAGTTTCACGTGGTGCAATATACAATGGGAAAGAATGAAAACCAAGGCTTGATATTGAGATGTTGCCTAAATAATCTTGCAACATTAGGCAAAATTGAAATACGAAGATTTTGTGAAACAAATTATCCTTGAAAACATGAAAGAAAATTTAAATTAGGATAAAACGTACACTTAAACAAATTTATATGAGATCAAAACACAAATGGTAAAAGAAAAGCTAAGACTCAAAATCGAAACAAACTTCCTTTATTTTGTTAAAAACAGAAGATTTGAAATATCAGAGACAACCATTATAATTAAACATTACATGCAAATAAACATTATTACTTTTTTAAAAAAATAAAAAAGAAATTAAAGGAGATCATGATGATGGAATTAAGGGTTTCTTGTGTGTTACCAGCTTGTTTTGGCAAAGCCCGCCAGTTGCTATGTCCATGCTTCTGGATGAAGTTTGTGAGCCTGGAATCCTCAGCAGGACTCCATGGCCCCTTCTTCACCTTCGTCTTATCGCAGCACGGGGCTCGTCCTTTCCCCATTGCGGTTTGTCTGTCTACCGTTTGTTTGCCTCTGATCTTTCTCTCTTTCTGATCTCTAGCAGAAAGAGATATGAATGTTGAAGGAGAGTAAGTGAGAAGTTCCTGGGCAGGAGATTTGTGTGCCTAATCCTTTCATGGTGTATTCTTTCATCACTTCACCTTCCCTCTCTATATATAGCTTCACCACATCAGTACTGCACACACATCCATCTTTCCCTTCATTAATTATTTAATACTATTTCTTTTTTTTTTACAGTATATATATGTATATATACGATTAGAAAAATGAAAACGGAAGATTGGGAGTGGAATTGTAAGAAGCGGTTTTGTATATATAGTTGAAATATTTGCATGAATTAATGATATATATATTCTGGTTTTGGAATTTAATGAACAGTTTTGCTAGGTTTAGATGAGGTATTAAACGTCAAATCACTGAATCAGGATTAGTAAACTATTAAATAATAATATTTAGTTGATTTTTTGGAATTTATTGAACATTTTGCCAGTTTTAGATGATAACATTAAATGCCAAATCAGGATTAGTAAAATATTAAACAATAATTATATTTAGTTGATTTTTTTAGTAGGATGTACTTAATTAATGTAATCATCGTCCTATCTTAATTTTTTTTATCATCCTATCTTTATAGACTTAGACTTTCACTCCATATTAAATTTTCTAGTACGAATTAAAATAGATAAATAAATAAACCTCGAAGCAAAATCAGGATTATTCAGGGACGAAGCCAACAGCATGTGGCTCCCTTCTAAATTTTGAAATTTTTTTATTTTTTTGTATGTATATTTTGAGATATTTATATTTTTGCCTCCCATAATTTAACATTTTTTTTATTTTTATTTTTGTCACCCATAAAATCCTGGTTTTGTAGTTCATAATTAGTGTACAAGTTAAAAATAATAATAATATTTGTTTTTTTTAACGAAAAATAATATTTGTTTTACTACTTCACTTAATAGATGCAAATCTTTAACGTAAAACAAAAATTACTGCATGTGTATACACATTCATAATTCTGCGTACGCATATATATATTTTTGTTAATAATTAATTAATTAATTAATTAATTAATCTTATACTTGCTAACGTACGGTAAAATAAATTAATTATGATTGCTTCAATATTTATCAATTTTGTCAATTTATTGGGAGATCAGTGATCACGACTCCTCTTGTGAAAGGACGAGACAACTGATAATTAAGCGGGATCTCAAGAAATATAACAAGTGACAATGATATATAACATAAAATAATCGCCCGAAACTATTATGATTGGAATCAGTCAATCAATTACACGTTCTTATTCAGTTATCTTACAGTAATCTTGCCAAACCACATTGACTCACTATATATGTCTTATTTATATTATGATTTTGAGCAGGGTCGAACCGTTAGCATGTAAAATTTTCTCTATCGATGGTCATTATGTATTCGGGAACTTCAAAACAAAATCACTGATTAAGTTATTATAACAATGAAATGTTAAATTACATCGTCTAACAATTACTTTGATTCATTAATATTATCACAAAATGATATAACTTAACAGATCGACGAATTCTCCATCCCCAACTTCTTGAATTCTGAATTCACGATCCATTGTCCACCCCAATATATATATATATATATATATATATATATATATTTGAATTTGAGGCATTGTCTTGAAAAATGAATTTATTAATCATTTTGGATCAACTCTGTTGGCCACACATGTTCATATTTTATTTTCGTGTTAACTAATATATGTCCTAAACATCCTTAAGTCAATAAACAGAAAAATTATAAAAAATGGGTCCTTTGAGTTAACCCTATTTGAGTTTTTGAGTTTTTTTTGGCTCTTATAAGATCCTAAGTTAGATTATTTTTGGGCAAACATCCTTAAACCTTTATTAATGCAGCTTCACGCACTTGTACCAGATTTTAATATTAACTCTGACCAATTAATTACAATTAGTTAAACAACCTCTGAAATTCTAACAAATATGTCGTTTGTCTTTGTGGCATGCCCCACCAAGTTAATCCGATTAAGAATTTACGTACACAAATAAAAATGGGAAAAAACCAACATGAGATATAGGAAATAAAACAAATATATCTGGGAAGGAATTAAGTACATGTAGGAGATATTAAAATTATAAACTTTGACTTTTGTAGAGATATATGGTTTCACTTTTTATTTTAATTTACTCCAAATTATAATCTTTTTATCCTTTTCAAATTATGTCTAACTGCGATCCCCCCCCCCCCCCCCAATTTTCGATATCTTGTATTAATTATTTATGTTTTTATGTGAGATTTTAATTTAAAAGATTTTAAGTTAATAGACTAACTTTGCATTTCAACATGAGTTTGTTCTCGTTCTTTAAACTAGGTATTAATCTCATGGTCCCTCCTGACTTAAAGCACAAACACAACCTTTTATTTTAAATCGGGGACGGATTAGATTCAGATAATATTCAAAAAATTCAAATTCAAATCGGATAAAAAGATTCAGCAATCGAATTCATCAAAAATAAATCTAAATTTTCAATGGGGCCAGACCTTATAATTTTGTTGTCTCAAACTTGAATTGGTGGGTTCTATTCTCATTTCTCTACACAAGGTACAATATATATACTTGATCTCTAGATAGAGATTTTATTAATGGAATTGCTACAGGATTTTTTTATTTTTCATTTTTTAATATTGCATAGCTAACAGGTATAATTCCACGAGAGAACAATTTCCTAATAATATTATGTCTTTATTTTATAATTCGAGACTCACCGGCCATTACATATACAAACTAATTAATGTCTTTCCAATGATTCTTGAGCATATCACATTGTATACCAATTAAAGGCACTGAGTCTTTATCAACATGAAATATCCACTAAGAAATTATAAAGTCATTCTACTTCCTCTCATGTTTTATAAAGTATTATAAAAAGTCAAATTCAAAATTTTAACTTGTTAATTTTTCTCAATCCAATTACTACGAATAACACATATTTAGAATTAGATATCTATAAAACTTATCGAACTTTTTAATCAACTAGTTATATAAACTTCTACTCGTTTCAAATTATAATTCGACCCAATAACAATCGTAATTACATTCATATTTAATATGCATGAGTTTAATAGGTCCCGTCTACCTATGAACATGTTTCCCTACCAGCTTTCTTTTCCCAAACAAAAAAAATAGGAATAACATAACATGAGAAAAGAATGTTTTGATTAGTGTGCGTGCAATGTGCATGCACATAATTAGGTTGTAGCCATGTCCATGTCACATAAAAAGGACTCCCATATTGCAAGTCTAGTGATTTAGGTCACCCATCCTCCATGGTATAATTATTTATTAATCAAATCCTCACATACTTTTGAAGAAATACGTGCCTAATTTTTCCACAACAGTGGTCATGTTAAGTCTCCTAAGTCAAATTTTTACTCAAAGTCACAATAAAATATAGTTTTTAAAGAACGAATAACAACAGTTATATATAGTTTATTTGAATTAATTAATTTAATTACTACACAAATTTCCTCTAAGTCTTCAGTTAGGGAAGCGAACATTTATGGCTTTTTTGTACCAATTGGCAAATTGGCACCTAATTCTTGACATATTTGTTCGTGGGTTAGTAGGGATTTTCACTAACTTTGTGTGACTTTTCTTTTTATGACGACTTAAGTAACAACGTCCAATAGAGATCTGAGATATTATTAATGTGAACGTGTTCATCCATATGAGTACATATCTTTACTTCTATTTTATAGTATTATATTAAGCGAGAGATAAATAATAATTATTTTATTTTTTTGGACTCTTGAATTATTTATTTACTTATTTATTTTATTATTTATTTTTTTTCTTTTGTTGCATTTTTTTATTTTTTATTTTATTATTTTAAAAATATTTTTTCAACTTCTCTTATATTTCCCCCTATTAAATTATTTGTCTTTTTTATCTATCTTTTATACTTTTCTCCTCATGCTATTTATTTATTTGTTATAATTTAATAATGATGTTTAAATAATTTTAGAACATATATATTAATATAAAAATTATTTTTAATATATTAAATAATAATATTTTTATTTTCATGTACAATGAATGTGCAAGAATTTTTTTTAAGCACGTGCACAAATTACTATATATTAATGAGTAGTGGCAGACGTCTAAAGTAATTATTTTGATATCTTGAATTCTAAAGTTTTTATTTATTTATTTATTTTATCACACACATAAAGTGTTGCTTTTTATTTATTTCCAATTTTTTTCTCCCACTTCACTTTTATTTTTTCTATTATATTTTTGTATTCTTTTCAATATTTTTTAGTTTTTGTTTATATTATTTTTAACTTATTTAATGTTATCTAGCTTTATTTATTCATTTATTCATAATTATATTACAAACCAGCATAAAATAAATATTAATATGAAAATTTCAATTTTATATATATACTTAAATAATAATATTTTTTTTCTTTGTAAATGCATAGAGTGTAGAAGAGTACTATGATATATTATGCATGCATGACGTGTGGCTTATATCTACGAGAACTGTAGTATGTTGTCACGTTTTAGTGTGCCTGTCATGAGGATCATAACTTGCACACGTTTGGAATTTCAGTTTTCCTGGGGCTATAAACCTTGGGTTGACAAACTTATTCTTAACAAACATACATAAATCAGTGGTGCTCGTTATTCCTACTTTTGAAATTACACTCAAATCAAAGAATAGGAGGTGGTCGGTTGTTCGTAATACCCTAACTTCAAACGTTATATATATCATCCCGACCCCAAGCATATATATATCAATGAAAAGACCGATATATGAAACATTATTCTTCAATATTTTAGATTATGATATATATATTATTCTTCGTGATTTCACATTTCTAAATTAATCACAAAAAATTGATCATGGAAGTACGGAATACACATAATAATAAGTATTTGCCAAACACATTCCTACCCTTATTTGTTAGGTTTATGATTGAATGTGTGAAAGGTTCTTTCCTTTCTTTTTTTTTGTACATAAAGTCATTTATTATTCAAAAAAAAAAAAAACAATTATATTGAAGAGTTAAATCATTATCATGATCATAAAGTAGGTTTGCCATACAAATGCTTTAACCATCTATATTTATTTGGTATCTGATAATATTATATTTATATTTAGATATAATTACAACGTAATCTATCTGGATAAAAAAAAATTACTTTTTAATCTCTCCAAATTTTGTTTGATCTGAAGTCTTAAGGAAATTTATAAAAGTAGTTATGCCCCTAACGGTTTATAAGAGTGTTACATTAAATATATAACTAAAAGTAATCCATAAAATTTATAAATATAAATAAATGATCCCTATAAATTATAAATTTAATAATGCACTCTCTGGAGTAACAAATCAATTCAGAAAAGCGAATGTATTTTTATAATGACATTACAAAACACTAACAGACGTCAAGAACTACAAACGATTTTAAAAAATTAAGGACTAAAATATAATTTATCAATCTAAATAAAATGCATTATAATTTGATCTAAGTACATGAAATATAAATTTCCCCATTTGTTATGAGATATTTAATAGTTACATTTGACAAAATAAAATTCGAGTAGACTCTTGAGATCCTTATAGTCAAGATTATATTGAATAATGGTGGATCCACCCATTAGATTAATCGAGCAATAATGGTATGTAATACTTTGCACGTATCTGGTTTCATTGTATGGTTACATGTGGCCGTATTATGGGATCTAAAAGTCATGTGAACCCTATTGATCCGTTTTTCTTATTTTTAATTTATATTCATCGCCACATTTATCATCCACTAAGTAGTATCAGAACTAGAAAAGGCATTGTTGGTGGCTTCCCCTAAATTTTGAAAAGTTGTTATATTTAATTTTCTATATGTACAATACAATTTTAAAATATTTATAGTTTGTTCTCTATGAATAATTTGAAATTTTATTCCATTCATTTTTTATAATTTGATTTTCGTTTTCGTTCTATTAAATACTAGCTATATCTCTAAATTCTAGAATAATTTATTATTACTCATTGGGGCTATAATAACTAACCCCTGTCCTCTGTCTGTCCGATGCTATGATATACAAATATTTTGAAAATTATTATTTTACCGTGTCACATATATGTATTCGATATTGTATATTTGACGTTCTTCACATAGAAATTTTTTAAAAAAATTATATTATTATGTTTTTATTATATTGTGTTTATATTATCATGTTGTGTTATATTCATATATCATCTTTGTGATGCTTCTTAAGTATTTTCTAGAGAGAGGGAGAGAAACACCAAACCATATTTAAAATATTTTAAGTTTTCTAAATAAAAATATTAATAATGGAACTTTTAATGTATAATGCACCTGTGTAATGTTGATATAATTTCTTAAAAAGGAAAAAGAAAATTATAATTTAGGAAAATATAGGTGACAAAATTGGAAACAGAATAAGGTAGATGATAATGATTTATTACGCATTTTGATATTTAATATGCTGAACTGATTCACATTTTTAATTCATGAACACTTATAAAAAAATTAAATTATTATGTTTGATATGCGTATCCGATTCGACTCGACATGAATATGAACATCTTTATTAAAATATTATGTTCAGTTCATGTATCCGACTCAACTCGACACGAATATAAACTTTCTTATTAAGTTATTGTGTCGAGTCATATACATATATCAAATCACGAATACGACAACATATTTTGAACATTTCTATGAACAACACGATACACATATCGAACATTTTGTTGTCATATTAATATTGTGTTTTATCGTGTCATTTACATATTGTTATATTTATATTGAGTTATTTACGTCATACCCCCTGTATTAGGTGAAATAGGCCAAAAAAAACCCTGTATCACAAATATTAACACAAAAAACCCTGTGTTTTCAAAATATTTGCATGGAAATCATGTGTTACAAAAATTAACACAAAAAACCCTGTGTTTTCAAAATATTTGCATGGCGAACCCTAACATAGGGTTTTCCATGCAAATATTATGATAACACAAGGTTTTCCATGCAAATATTTTGAAAACACAATATTTTTTGTATTAATTTTTTTAACACAAGGTTAAACCCATGCAAATATTTTGAAAACATAGGATTTTCTATTTTAATATTTGTAACACATGATTTTTTTTTGCCCATTTCACATAACACAGTGAGTATGGCGTAAATAACTCCAACTTAAAATGTTTTATAGTTCAGATAGTAAGTTTTAAATTCAGGCATAATTTGGGGGACACCGGATCTTCTACTCCATTTTGGTGCTTCATCTCTTACTTCACGTATCGGATGAGTGACACGTGTAACATTTTATTAGATTTTCTAACACATAAACTTATGGTATGATCAATAAAAGGAGAAAAATCTTTATATATCTAATATTAAAAAAATAACAAAATTTATATATTCAATAAATTAAAAAAATAAGTCCTACTTTTTTGAAAATATATTTTAATATCCTAAGTGCAAATATCAAATTAAACTCGTCTTTTTAAAATTTTTATTTTTAAATTATAAAATTTATACTTTTATATTCTTATTAATATTTTTAACGTAACTTAAAAGTAAAACTTTAATGTTCTTTTTAAAACTTATATTTTTAAGTTATAAAACTTTTAACTTAAAATTAAAAATTTAATATTCTTATTAAAGTTTTAAATTGTAATATTAAATATATTTTATGATATTCAAAATTTGGATATTATTAAATACATTTAATATTAACTATAAAAACTTTGAATATCAATTTAATATTAAATATAACAACTTTGAATATCAATTTAATATTCTTACTTTGACTATTATAAAATATTTTTAAGTTTGAATATTATAAATATATTTAATGTATAAAATTTATAACTTAAAAATAAAAATTTTAAAAAGGCGAGATTAATTTAATATTTGCACTTAGGATATTAAAAAATATTTTTAAAAAAGTAGGACTTATTTTTTTATTTTATTGAATATATAAATTTTGCTATATTTTTAATATTAGATATATAAAGATTTTTTTTTATTTTATTGATCTTATCATAAGTTTATGTGTTAGAAAATTTAATAAAATCTTATACGTGTCATTCATCTAATACGTGGAGATGAGATGTAGGGCTGCAGCCGAGCCGAGCCGAGCTGAGTTTTATCCAAAAAAATAGGATCGAGCTTGAGATTGAAAAATGTAGGCTTAACTCGAACTCGGGATCGAGATTGACAAGCCGGGAATTTGAGGGCTTGAGATTGACTCGACGTAAACTCGAGATCGGCTTGGCTTGACTCGCGAGTCCTGAATTCTCAGGGGGAAAAAGGAAAAGAAAGGGAGAAATATTGAGGAAGAAAAGGGAAACAACAATCCTTCATTTGCAATTTGTAGAAGAAAGCTTGACGCGAGATGGTGGGCGGCGGCCGAGATCTTCGAATGCTGGCGGAGATGGTGGGCGGCGTGGCTGAAGAAAACTTCGAAGGCGGGCGGCGATGCCGGGCAGCGGCTAGGAGAGCTTCGAATGCCGGCGGAGATGGTGGGCGGCGATTGAGGAAAGCCTGGAGGGCTGGCGGAGATGATGGATGGCGGCTGAGGAAAGCTTCGGAGGCCGGCGGAGATGATGGATGGCGGCTGAGGAAAGCTTCGGAAGCCGGCGGAGACGGTGGACGGCGGCTGAGGCGATGGGTATTTTTGAAAAGGATTTAGGGTTAACAAGTTTTTGTTTAATTCATTGTATTCTGAAGGTGGGAGGCGGCGGAATTCTTATAAAAAATCTCCACAAACAGGTCCTAGGGCTACAGACTATAAATTTCAATTTTAGTTTTTTTTTTGTTTTTATTTTAAATGAAACATAAGTACATTATTTACCAATACATATGTTATATAAAAATATATATGTACTTTTTTTTAAACAAAATATATATGTACTAAATATAAAAAAAAAGGATGCATAATTATATTAAAAATACGATCAGTAATTAAGCGTAATATTAAGATATATAATTATAACATATGATATAGTTTAAAAAAATTATATATAATATTTATAAATTATATAATAAATTAGAAAACTAAATACTATTAAAATTTACAACATAATATATATTTATCATATGTATCATGTTATTAAATAAGCTATATTATCATCTTACCTATACTATTATATTAATAAAGACTAGTAACTGGGCACACTCTATGCGTGTGTAAATTAACTATATTTTAAATATATTAAAATTAATTATATTTAAAGTATATATTAAATAAATAAATAATATAAGATAATCTCATATTAATTAAAAGAATTAAAATATGAAAAGGAAAATAATAAAAATTACAGGAAAAAAGAAAATAAAAAAAGTTAAAATGGGAGAAAAGAGAAATCCTTGATACCGTGAGAGAAAGAGAAGTTAATAGAAACAGGGAGGGAAAAAAATTAATTGAAAATTATTGGAGATACATAATTACATATTAATTTACTAACCATAGCATTGTACATCTTATTAAATTTTATAATTAAGAATTTAGAACAAGTATCTAATACATGAAATGTATTTTGGCCATTAACAAAAGTATTTAAATATAAACCAATTATGTAATATGATATATTTTATATATTGTCTTATTAGATCAAATAAGTTCGAAAAAAAAAGATCATATATGTTTTTAAATTAAATATTATTAAGATTTATAACACAATGCATATTTTTCCTATATATTATGTTATTAATAAGATATATTATTATCTAATATATTAGTAATACACAAATATGTTATTATAAAATATGATAATACCTGTTCGATAAATTATATAACTAAGAATTTAAGACTTATATATAACACATGAAATGTATTTGATGTGATCCATCATGGCTCAAAGCATGAAGATGGCGTGGAGTTAGAGAAAGAAGAAGATCATCACGTGCATGGCAATTCTCATGCACAAAACCATCAAAATGGCAGTTACAAAGTGGCTGAACCTAGCCCAAAGAAGATCAGTTACGAACCACCATGGACAAGGTCTCGAACCAAGCCCATGCAAGACCAAATCAAGGCCTTAACCGTCCAACTCATGGCTGAACAAAATGCGTCGGTTACAAGTGCAGCCACTCCACAATTTGAAGACTTTAATGTGC
>JBBMKE010000007.1:2969884-2983892 GCA_037834125.1 Lippia alba
CCCCCCCCCCCCCCCCCCCCTCCCCCCCCCCCCTTACAAAAAAAAATTCTACATTAATAACCTAAAATATACATTTTTCAAAGTAGGAAGTTTAGAAAAACTTTTTACCTTATGTGGTACTTGTAAATAATTACCCCTAATAAAAATAGGAAACAAAATTTTCAAAAATTTAAAAGGCATTGATTAGAGCTATATAGCCAAAGATATATAGAAACCCCCCAAAAGGTCTTTGTATTTTGCTACCTCATTAATTCACACCTGTCCTTTTGTGTTCTCTCTCATTTATTACCCCCCGACCCCCACCCCACCCCTCTATTGATTATTATTTATTATACGAAAGAAAATAAAGAAAATTCGCATAAATATATACATCCACGTAAAATCATGATTACATTAAATTCTTTCATTATGGCGCTTAAATTAAATAATTATAGTAAATTGCCTCATCATCATCACCATTATAAATCCCTCCTCTGAGGTCTCTCTGCTCCTCTCTCTCTCTACAAACTCTCTGTTTTCGCTCTCTTTCTTTTCTTCTTTGCTACCATGGCTGCCGATGTGAGTTCTTTGGTCAGAGTGATCAACGGCGGGGATACTGAGTCGGGGAAAACGACGGCTCCGATCACGAGGGATTTGCTTGGGGGGTGTTGTACGCTTGAATCGAAAGAGCTTGACCTTGACCTGCAAGTGCCGTGTGGATGGGAAAAGCGCCTCGATTTGAAGGTGGGATTTGCGGGAATTGTTTGTTTTTTGGTTTGAATTTTGAATTTTTTTGGGGATTTGGTTGTGTTGGTGTTTGTTGGGTTTCTGGGATTTTGATGCATGATTGTGTGGATTTTGTTGGGATTTTTGTATGGGTTTCTCTAAATTTGGGTTGAATCTTGTGGGGATATGTGTGTTTTTTGGGTTATTTCTGGGTTTGATTTTCTTTTAGCTTTGATGTGAATTAGGATTTCAGTTTCCATATTAATGGGCTTCCGTCAGTAGATGAATAATTATGGGCATTTATTGAGTTTAATATTGGTGTATAATTCTTTTGGAAACTCCCATTATTAGCATTCAATTGTTTCTTGAATATAATTGCATTAATGAATTTCTACATGTTAAGTAATCTCGCGGATATCTCTTCCATTAGTCTCTCTGCAATCTGTTCAAACAGGTTAAAAAGAATTGGTCAATCATATTTACAGCAGTTATTATTATTTGTTTAAATTAATCTGGGATCATATGATCTTTCATGTTTATTGTGAAAATTAATGATCTTGAATTGTGATTGCTGATGATATATATGATCATGTATGATCTGCAGTCGGGGAAGGTTTATCTTCAGAGATGCAACTCGTCGAACTCCTCATCGTCAACCTCGGAAAACAAGCACGAAGATGGCAGCAGCAGCAACAACAACAAGAAGTCGATGTCCAAATTCCAAGACCTCAACTTCCCTCCCACGTCGAAGCAACCAACGCTAAGCCTATTCGACGAGCCGGTCCTGGATTTAAAGCTCGTTTCGTCGCAGGCCGGCTCTCCCTCCTCCTCCAATTACCAAAGCGTTTGCACTCTGGATAAAGTGAAATTCGCCCTCGAGAGGGCGGAGAAGGAGACCGTTAGGAAAAGGTCGATTTCCATGTCTAAATCATCGTCGCCACGCTCGACTTCTTCATCCTCGATCAAGGACATGAGTGATCTCGATCAAGAAGAGAAATCGCCGGGGCCGTTTGCTGCCGGCTGCCCGAGCTGCTTGCTTTACGTGTTGATATCGAGGAACAACCCGAAGTGCCCGAGATGCAATAGCAATGTTCCGTTGCCCGTCGCAGCGAAGAAGCCTCGCATTGATCTTAATATATCTATTTGATCAATGAAAAATGGAAGAGAACCGGTATTAGGGATCGATTTTTTGTAAAGATAGGGGGGAAAACAGGGTTAGTTTATAAGTTAAAAGGCAATGGTATATAAAGTTTTCTATAGTTTTGTTTTTTTTTCTCTTCTGCGGTAGTATTAGTTTAACTAATTAATTGTGAAGTTTAATGCTTCCTTGATTTGGCCTCCCTCTCTCTCTCATTTCGATGGTTTTTGCTAATTAATGGTATATTATTTTAAAATAATTTAATTTGACTACTTTATATTTATACTTAATTATAATATAATCTATCTACATTAAAAAAGTATATTCTAATGTCTAACTTTTGAGTTCCTAACTGCAGTATAGTTTTGTTATTTATAGTTTCAATTTTTTTAATTTGATTTGTGAATTTAGAATCTGTGTTGTTAAATTCTAATATGTAAGATCATTTTGTTTAAGAATTTTAGAGGATGATTTTGTAATTTTGACTATATAAAAATATTTTTGTAAATTTTGTTAGGGATCCCAAACCAACTTATTGAAATTAAAATATAATTTTTCAATTAAAATAGGCTGTACTGTAATTAAAATTAAATCTAAGATAATCAAATATAAATCACTTTACCACTTAAATAAGGGATAAATATTATGAACATCTTGTACTATCGCGGTTTTTGAACTTTGCATCCCAAACTAAAAAAGGTATTGGTTTGCATCCTCAACTATTATTTAATTTGTTATAAATTGCAATCTGGTTCACTCATCATGTGATTCGTGGAAGAAATTTGGGGTACGTGGCACACATCCATTGGAACGAAGTTGCAATTTATCACAAAACAATAGTTGAGGATGCAAATGCAAATTTTTTTTAGTTCGATATGCAAAGTTCAAAAACCGCGATAGTATATGTTCAGAATATTTATCCCTTTAAATAACTACTTCATACAATTAACGCATATACGTGATCTATGACGGTGGACGTATTCGGCAGGTGCCCTCATATGCCACCAATTCACCCCGTAAGTTTTCCTTAGCTACATTCCTGAATCGTCCTAATCTGATCAAGAATTTTTCCGTATCATTTGTCCTCATATCTTAATAATTTTCCAAAGAAGTGTTAAAAGAATCTTTGATGCTCATGGATTTTGTTCTTGTCACAATTTACACAGTCAAGAAGGGGAAACAAGAAAGAAAAATGAAAAAAAGGTATGAAAGTGATTTAAATCACCATAGTTGCTTGAAAAGGAAGAATTAGTGCAACCCTCCAAGTTGATTGTTTGATTAATGCACCTAACGAAACAATAAATGAGAATTATTACAGTTGCTACCATCTTTGAATACGCACACCTACTTTCCCTTAAAAGAGTTCAATTTGATTGGAGTTGATGCATTTCTTGCTTGAATGTGCTGTTTTACTGTTGGATTTGGAGCAAAAAACTATATCCAGAACTAACTCTCATGAGAACCTGTCTACTAATTTTGTACCCATTCTAATTCAATAAGCTTCTCTGCGTCATGTTCAGGTTTATTATTAAATCTTCATTGTAGCTTAACACATTGATTTAAATGGTTAAAGAATTTTTTTTTAAATAATGATTTGAATTTGAATCTCTTTGATTATTTGAATTTTTTTTTCACTCTTTATTGCAACGTACAAAACTTGTGTTGTCACAAGTAAACAAACATACGTTTATATAATGATTTGATCCAACTCGAATAGTCAATACAACATAAGTGAATCTTTCTTGCTTTATCGTTGGTATTATTAGCATTTAGGTTTGAGTCTGATCGAAATAATAGACACTTGATTGCATATTCGTGTCGAAATAATTAATCAGTTTGGGTGTATTTGCAAATGGATTCTGTAAGTTGCATTTTGTTACGAATTTTAATTTTCTCGATAAGTTTCGATAATCATGTTGATTGTGACAAGTTTCGATGATCTCAATAATTTTGCATGGTTCGATTTGAAAAACTTTGCACTCCAAAGGTGGAATAGTCCACTCCAGGTGTCCCCGCACCCTAATCCGACAAGATTGTTAGAGGGGTAAATCTGAGTATATTTATCAGAGAAGCAGTTCCATGTCTGATTGTACACGAGGAGTCATCACATTAAATAAAACTCTCATGCTGCCCCTATCAGGCCTCGAATTTGAGACCTTACTCTCGATTTACTTGTTGAAGAAGCTGAGCTAACTGTGCGGCTCGAGTTGAAAAACCCTCGTCGTACTATTGATGGTTCCATACAAAATAGTTGTGATAGTACTGATGACTCCATATTGAGGTTTAGTGAGTTGTATTATAATAGATTACACAATAAAAGTTTAAGGATTAAAAATGTAATTTCCAAAACCAAACAGGATGTATGGGTAATAGATATGCCTAACCATAAACCAGTTCATAAAAACGGTTTACATCTTAGAATTCATTTAATTTTGACATAGTTTGGGTCAAATAAATATATATATTCAAACAAAATTAATTAGAAATTTAATGATTCCTTTATGTTGCTGTCCCTGATTGATTCACAGGCAACTATAAAAGCAGAGTTATGAGAAGTTAAAGGCGTTCACACATGAATGACAAAAGTCAAAAAAACATTTAAATTCAGAAATTAATTAATGTTGGATATTAAAAGCACAAAATTAGTTAAGAGGGACTCAACATGTGTTTGTAATGGTTATAAAATATAGTTGCATTAAATCCTATTCTTATATTCAATAACTAAATTAAATATTTTATTTTTTTATCAGCCGATTTTGTTCGTCTACGTATTAAGAGTATTTTTGAAAATTTATTTCGCAATTGGCAGGTGACATTAATTTCGACAAGATTGGGGAAACAACATAAATAATCTAAAAAAAATACTTTTTATGATTATTTTGTCATTAATTTCGAGTTGTTGAAGTACTTCATTTACTTAATTTAATTTGCTCACGTTTTTGTTGGTAAATGGAGCATTTTAATATTAAAATTATTATTATTTGCATCCATTTATCTTCTCATTTATTTGTATAGTTAGTGGGGTTGTGAAAATTATTACATTAATGTGTGTGTAACCCCTTGGTCTTACCACTACCCCCATTACTTAGCCTTTACTATACCATATTACTACACCATTTTTAATACCCACTACATACCACATAATAGTAGTTAATCCCACTATTTAGTGATTAATATTCTAAGGGGTTCTACAACTATATATATGGGACTTTTCTTTGTTGGGTATACACACATAAGACATACAAAATTCATTCACACATATTCTCAATATTCACTAAAAAAAAAGAGAGAGAATTTACTAGTTAAAGAAGGGTATTCTTGGTGGAGCTTTGGACTCAACAGCTTATCCAGAGTTGCTTGAATTATACGACGTTGTCGGGCTGTTTTATCCTGGAGGGGACAGGCCAAACGTGTAACTGCTGGACCGGTGAAAGAAATTGTTGCAGTGGGCTTGAATCTCCTTAAAGAGAGCGAGATATCCGCGCCTCAGCCTGAGTTCATTTCTTGTAATTTTCAACTATAAAATTGTATTTTCGCCAAACATTTTTCAATTGTCAAATTAAACGGAAAAATACTATTAAAGTTCTCTAGCACCTGGTGCTAAATATATCATGCAAAACTTAGGAAAATTGATAATAATCATGTCTCAAATATTAAAAAATTTAAAATGATTAGAGGCTCAGTAACTCAGTAACAATAACGCATCTCCCAGATTTGATACCAAGCGAAGAAATCAGGATTTTAAGATTTCAATTGTCATTTCTTGATATTACCAACATCGAACATTCGAGCATCTCTTATTCCCCACTTTTCGTACTATATATAGAAAAAATAAAATTTTAATTCCACAAGACGTAAAATGTGGTATATTTATTTAATTTTTTGTAGTCCCAAAAATTTTAAGACATCACAGCATAAATTTCACAATTAACTTTATGGATGAAGAAGATATGTGCGCGCGTCTCATGAACGTTATTAGTAGGGTTCTAACTATATTTAAAAGCAAAATTATTTGTATATTAGTTAGAGATAAATATTTTTTTGATATTTGAGTTAATTATAACGTTTTTTTGTAACTCACTATACAAGCTATTCAAATTACAAAATGACGACATTTAATGATTGTTTTATGACTTACTATCATCTAATTTTTTTTAATGGATCTGGATATATATATATATATATATATAGACATGTTGAATATCTATAGTGCATACACATCATCCCTCAACCGTTTTATGTCAAAATTGTTAAAAAAGAAATTTATATAAAATGGTATGCCATAAATATAAATATTAAATGACTATATTCAGATCAAAATAATTTCTTTTATAAATTATAAAAAACGCTATAATTCAGATCCCTATTAATTAACAATGCACAGACCATTTTATGTTATTTTTCCACTAGATATGATAACTGATAGCATATTTTCGTATTACCATGATGATTGAAAATATTGGCAGAAATTGAAGAGTAAATACAATTGAAATAATTACCTGTAGGGGATCGTTTTATTTATATTTGTAAATTGTAGGGATGATATTGTAATTTTGTTTATATATTAAATGTAACACTTATACAACCGTCATACACATAAATATACTTTTAAAATTTTTATTAAAGCCCTCAAATCAAACAAGATTAATGTGAATATAAATAAATTACATTATAATTAGAACTAAAAATAAGATAATCATATGTAAATTATACATACAAATTTACCTAAGTTTGAAAAGAAGCTTGCCAAACAAGCACTGTAGTTTTCTTTCTGTACAAGCAAGGCCGATAATGTTTCAGGTAAGAATCGCCCCATCCTTGTAAATTAAATCACATGAATGATTTGACTTTTTTTTTCCCCTTTTCCTTTTCTTTCTATTTTGAATAAATCTTACCATACTTTTCATCAATTTTCCAAAATAGATTTAGGAAGGTTAAAAAATTTCTGCTTTTGAAAAGTAGAGCAGAAAGTTGAAGTAATAAAAGCTATGATGCATGGATATGGACACGGCGATACGGACACGACACGGATACGGCGATACGGATTTTTTTTTCAATTTTCCACGTGAGGAGTGTCGGACACGCGTGTCCGACACGACACGACACGACACAGCAAAATGATATTTTTAGAAGTGTCGGTGCATTAAAGAATAAAAGCGAAAAATATTTGGAAAAACAAATAAAGAGTTAATTAAGAAAAAAAAGGTGTGTTTAGAATATAATAATATATATTTATTAAATTAACGAATTTAATTTATTTAGAAAATAGACCGAAAGATAAAAGGTTTGAGGTTGATGTGTTGTCAGCATTTTATGAGATTATCATACTAATTACTAAAGCTGTCCAATTAGGATTTTTCTAACAATAATAATTATTATTATAATAACACTTATGCACACACAATTCAATGGAATTCAAACATGTGATTTATTAATTAACAGATACATATATACTTACTATTAAATTATTAATTTGTCGTCCCGCCTAGTGTGGCGTCTCTCGGATAGAAAAAAAAAGTGTTTGTCGTCCCTCATATACTACTTACATCTTTTGATTTTCTAAAACCAATCTTTACAAGACGACTAATTCCTACAAAACCTCTCTAAATGCTCCTTTTTAACTAATTGTTATTTGTCAAATCTTATCAAATTTAGCATGAAGTTAATATTACTAGTTATGAAGAGGTATTAACAATCATGCTGGTGATGAAATTCCTATGATACTATACATTTGAATTTTAACAAAACACGCTTTAGTTCTTAATATAACACAATCTATTAACAAATTATAAACTGGTGAAGAATAATTTCTGAAAATAAATAAGAAATCAAATATAAATACGCCTAATTATATATAATGTGGATATCATTTGTCCATATATGTTTAGATATATATCTTGTAGTAAATATATTTAGTCACACAAACGTACGCCTTGAAAAATACAATAGCCGTGTCTCGTCGGATAAAGTTGGGCATAAAAATTTCCTTTTGACAACAAATATAGAAAAATATTAAGTTTCAGATAAATTTATTTAAGGAAACAAGATATTAATATCAGACAAGGACTTGTATTTGATCAAGTTTGAGTGTCAGCCGTCAGGGAAGGTATAGTCCTTTCTTTGATGAATTAAATTCACATAAATCCTGCAGCAGCAGCAGCAGTTGAAAATGCAGTACTATTAGTGAAAAATATTGCTCAAGAAAATAACTAAATATATATAGATATAGATATAAATATATATAAATTTTGGCCGCCCTTAAAAATTAAATGATTGAAAACAGTATCCACCTAAAATATTTAATATGGATTAATTACTTTTGCCTCCTAATTTCGCATTTACTCGACCTATTAATTATCTACCTAACTTACAATAAATTCGATAATTATTATTGCTCAACTTCACATACCACACTATTTAAATATGCCACACCTACCATCTCAGATGAAACCAATGTTTTATTTTTCATTTATTACACTATTTTATTTACTATTTTATTATTAATATTTATGTGTTTTAGATAAGCCAGAACTTGTCAGTTTGATTAAATGTTTCTCTATATATCTCCATGGATCTATTTTTTTTTTTCATTTGGATACTTCTGCTTTTAACCTTTTGTCGGGGTAAAACTGCCCATTAATATTTTTTTCTTTGTATTTAAAGAAAAGAAATATCATCTAATATTAATTCTAAATAGAAACTATTTAACTAAATACAATCAGTCAACCTAAAAGTAAGCAATTAGAAGGTAATTTTATCTTGAATCTAGTTCACGAGCATGAAGATTAAATTAGCATATAAAAAGAGCAACATTTACCTCTTGACTATTCTTTTTGGTTGGCATAACTCGAGCGCAACATTTACATTTCATGGAAATTCAAACTCATAATTTAAAATTTACGAAACCTACACCTTATCGTTAAGGTAAACCGGGATGGACGACTATCCATTAATCATATTATCCAAGAATGATACTCGTAAGTCGTAACACACCTATAAATATAAACTAATAGGTGTATTTTCTAATATTTGTAATAAAGATTATTTTCTGTATATGACAGGGGTGTCGCATAAAATCACATCTTGCAAAAATTAAGGTATGTCTTTTCTTTTTTCCTTTTTCTTCTCGTGGGGGACCTTTTTTTAGGGTTTTAATGTTAGAAATAATTGTACTTTTGGCAATTGCTTCTGAAAATTAAGCTCATTGAACTGACAAGAAAGTACTGCCTTTATTTCCGGCCTGGGATCGATCTTTGTTTACGCTGTTAGATCATATAGCTTCACAGCCACTGTCACTGCTGCATGCTTTTCTTAAGTCAAGAACATTTATGATATATTTATGATTTTTCACCATCCAAAGTTTATATTTGAGGCCTATATATATATGGGAATATTTATTATTCTTTTGATTTCAAGATTTAATGTTTATTCGCATACAAAAACTGTTTAATCATCAAGCTCAAAAAAGTTAAAATGGATATCAAGTATAAATATCCCAATAATGATAAAGTTTCATACTCTCGGGAGTTTTTATAATCGAAACTTTTTCTATCTTTAGTGTGTTTTCGATTTTTTTTAACGTGTCTGGTTTTGGTTTGTAGTTCTCAAAATCTTGGAGAAGTTGGCTGGAGCCTCGTAACTTTAACTTTATGTTTTAGTTTCTCCAGAAATTTAACTCTCTGACCGTATTTTATAACTTAGCGCTATTCTAGCTTAATATAAAAAGTTATAGAAAAACAATTAATAGTGTATTTGGCTAATACGCAACAAAGCCCCTTAAAATTTTCAAGATTTCATCCCCTAAAAAGATAAATAAACAACAAGATTCTATCTCTTGAAATTTTAATGATCATAAGTAAGCCCTTAAATAAATATTGAATTATAAACCATTATTATTTAATAATATATGTACTAGAACATGGGAAATATTCAATGAGGACAACTTGCCAAAATAATATTATATATATATATATATAATAATTTTTTATTATTATTTGAAACTTCGAAATATGAAAAGGAATTAATGGTGGACCGCAACATGCTTGAGCATGAATATCCCCGAAAAGGCGAAAATAATAAATAGACAACTTAAGTAGTACACCTTAATTAATATATTTCATTTGCAGGTAGGGGTCACCAAAATTATAGGTTTTCAAAGCATTCAGTCAATCTTTTTTAATGCACCATTTTCATAATCTTATTATGTATACGTATAAGATCTTGCTCGTACACACCAGACAATCCGGCTCTTCCCTCTCTAATTTATGGTACGCCTTTAATAAAACCTAATAAAATGTGTTATTAATTTAATGATAGTTTCGTCCAACCACTTTGCAATTTAGGCATTAGGGCCGTAATGGCGAAGAGTTCTAGCCCAAATCTAGTTTGAATGTCGAACCTAATCAATCATGTGTTTAAATATACAGTAATACTATATTCAATACTTAATTGATATTTTTTTGATTTTATACAATTACACAACAAGTATAAATTATTTTTCTCTCGTTATATTAGTTTTGCTAATTAATATTCAGAAAAGAATTACATGATAACGACACTATGCTTTTTAAGAGTTAACAACATCAAGAATGTCTTTAATTCCCAAAACTTTTTAATCCTAGGCTTAATGTGCGAACACTTTCAAAAATATTATTTTGTCGTATTGTATAGTACATTTCGTATCAGACACTCTTCACGTAATAAAAAAATTCATATTATCGTATTTATAATGTGGCGTATCCGTATAGTCGTATTTATATTTGTATGCCATAAGTACTAAGTTGCTCTCAAGAGGTAAAAGGACCCCTTTAATTATTTTGCTGCGAGTCTGATTTTCAGACCTATAGTGAGAAGTTAATGCAACAGGAACCATAATAAAACTGGAATCATTCGTCATTATGAAATATTCTATAAATAATTAATAGTCACCAAGCATGCATCCCATCAGTAGGTGGTATAAATAACTAAATATTAATTTCACATCGTTTTTGAGTTCTTGAACGCATGATCATTATTAATATGAAGAGTTTTATCTCGGTAATTAAACAAAACCCGAAAATAATGAAGTAAGCCTCGTTGCTTGTTAGTGTCAGTGTATCAACCAGAATCATTAATGATGTAGAGGAAAAGAATTGAATGCGAGGTTGTTCATATAATAAAATCTCATAAATCATTTAATCCTAATAATAGAGATCATACTGAGTATGAAAGCCATGGAAGCAACCATACGAAAGGAGCATCCATAAATGGGATATTTATTGACGGATAGGTACTCTTAATTTAGCTGAACTCTAGCTGCAAATAAAAACATACTTCTTGACAGAGAGAACCATGGTTAAATTGCTCAGATATATAGAGAGAGAGAACCATGGTTAAATTGCTCAGTAACACATCCCAGGTTTCATATCATTGTATTGGTCCTACTCCTTCTTATGTATAGTACACTGATCTAATGTCATTACATGTATGTACATACAAGTTGTGTGGGTGTTTTAGATTTTACTTGGGATAATATAATCGAGGGGGTCCTACGTATAAGACACGTGGTCAGGCTCGTGAAGGAGTAAAGCTTATTAGTTTGGGTGATCGTGTGTAGTCGAATTGCCTAAGAGCCAGATCTGGATTGGGGTTCGAGGAAAAGAGGACCTTTCCTCGGACTTAATATGGACTTCGAACGAGAAGAAGAGGATCGGAAGGATAAAGACAAATTTAATTGTATGAATAAGAATTTAAAAAGAGTACGGTTTGAGATCTTCTATTTCGCTTTTGTATTACATTTCCCGTTCATTCGAATACACGTGGTAAGTGGATTAATGAAAAATCGAAATTAGAAGACAAATCATTTAAATATTTTCCATATTATAATAATTTCTCTCTCCAAATCTCGACATGAAATATAATTTTGAAATAGAAAATTCAAAATTCAAAAAATACGTCTATAGTAGAGATCTTGACTCAGTAATAAGATGAAGACGCCATAACTTTTAAATTGTAAATTCCATTTTTTCCCTTTAACCTCAGGTGTTGACTGTTGAATACAACTATTTATGCTAATTTTTGTTGTTCTATATAGTAATTTTGTTTGGTTATTGTATTTAAATTGATTATGTCTGTAATATTTAATTTCTCTTACTTGTATATGTGATATATATATATATATATATATATATATATATATCAGCAATTCAGTAGTAATCAAATGTCTCCTATTCGAATTCTCATGTACATGGCTATCATTAATAGAGAAAAATTTGCCAACAGGGGTTGGCCAAGTGGCGAGGGTTTTTCTTGAAGGCAAAGACCCAGGATCGAATCCCTCTAGCCACTTGGGGTGTGTGTGTTAGAAAAAAAATTAATAGAGTAAAATTTTACATTTTAATCACTTGATTTGACTCAACTTATATAGATAAATTATAAAATTATATATATATATTCCGGATATTAATATCATACTAGTAACTTTGCACATTCTATGCATGTGCAAATAAAAAATAATTATTATATAAAGATATTAAAATTAATTTTTTTATTACATATATATTATATAGTTTTTTTTTAATTTAATCATTAATTTTTGATAAATAAATAAGTTAAATAAGATAATGTCACATCAATAATTATAAAAATTTAAAATATAAGTGAAAAGTGATAAAATTTATAATTAAAGAAAAAAATGATAAGAAAGAAAAGTTAATTAAGAAAAGAAGTGATGAAAGAGAAAAGAAAAATTAACAAAACAGATAAAGTCGGACAAAATCAATCAATAAATTAAAAAAAATATATATTTTTACAGTCCAAGATACTACACTTGGGTCTCTCGCTTAATAAATAGTATAAATACAAAGGAGGTTGGGCTAAAAACCCAAGCTCAAACCATCAATAGACTCAATTTACTCCTACCCTAAAAAATAGTTCTATAAACATCGTTAGATTATGACCCGCGTTCCCATTTCTTATAGCTCAAAGAATTAAAGGATTATCTAGACACCGTTATTGTAAATTAATTTGATTTTGTCAGGTGCATTCATAATGAGCAGGTTTAAATATGAATTTTCATTTTTCACCAAAGTTGCATAAATTTCAAGATCTCAACGTTCCAGAATTTGTGAGTGATCATGATCTGTTGCAAAAAAATATAAAATTTCAAATTTCAAATTCATCAAGTATATAACTTTAAATTAAATCTGAATTACTATAAAAATAAAATACCTATTGAACATCTTCCTAATTTTATTTTGATTAAATTATATGTTAAAGGAGATAACGCTCTATTTCAAAAAAATACCTTCTACGTATTTGGAGGATGATTAAAAAAAAATACCTTCGAACACAATGAATACTTATAAAAAAATTATATTACATACACTCAGGCACTCACCATTCAAATCATATCTCTGTATCGGTACGGAGGTTCTGTTCGTATTCTTTTAGGTGTATAGGTGCATCATAATTTATAGTTAATATTAAGCTTTTAGTTTTATTTTATTCTTTTCCGCTCGTTGATGTTTGAGAGCTGAGCACCTGCTCTGCTTTATCTTTACTTTGCACAAAACGAGCCTTTGTTGACCTCGCAGATAAATTGGCAGCTATTTTTATGTTTGACCAGGCATTACAAAGTTATTATTGATTCATATTCTACATGCACAACACAAGCCATTTTTATTCTTTCTTTTTCTTTTAGACATGATCATTCCATTACTCATCAATTAAAACTACCTATATTAATACACGTTATACTAGATACAATAGCTAATTCTAAGTTGAACCGAATTCAGTCATAAGAGAATGAACGTTAGAAATTTTTAAAAGAATGGTAAGTCAATTAAATAACGATATAATGAGTAAATATATTATGCTTATTATTTGATATTGTCACAAATCGACAAATATTTCTCTCTTTGGGTACAGTAGTTCAACATAACTTTATATGGACTAGAATTAGCCAGGTTTTTTTACCTTTCAAGGGTGTTATGGTCGCCAAGATGATGATGTTCTCCAGGAAAAACTCTCCATGAAAGGAATAAGTGACATGACATCATTTCCATGAACAAACTACAAAAACTAGTACAATGAAAGCAGCATCGATCACCAAATAAAAATGACTCAAATAGCAAACACACATAATCAGGACATATATATATATATATATATATATATATATATATT
>JBBMKE010000007.1:3008409-3024543 GCA_037834125.1 Lippia alba
ATATATGCAATGTTTTTCAAAAGACACAACCTTTGGAATTAATAGGTGTGATGAATAGTTGTCACTTTATCCGAAAAGGTGTGTTGTAACATTGCATTATTTCGATAATAATCGAAAACGTGTCTTATTAATTAATAACTAAAAATGAATAGGTACGCACCTTTTTGAAAATGTACATGAATATCTATAAATAGACCCCACCATTATGCATTTCAATCACTCATACATTCAATTCCAGAATTACATACAAATACATGTATTAGAATCTGAGTTTTAAGAGAGTTCTAAACACTTAGAGTTCGTGGGTCTCGTAATTTGGAGTGCTCCTATTACGAAAAGCGGTCGTTGTATCTTGGTAGACGATTGCCGCTAATTCGTAAGCACCTGAGCGGGACAATTTCGTCTTAAGGAAAGAGAATCGAACTCTTGCCTCGACCTTTTCAATAATTATAGTAAAATTACGCCATTTGTTGCTTAAAAATATCCAACAACAAATACACCTAGTGACTGTGTAATTTATTATTGATATTTTTTTTAAAAAAAATAATTTTTGATTGATGTTTCGACCTATCACTAATATTTTTTTGATTTGAGAAATTGTAAAAGCCTCTGGCTTGTCAGTTTGGGGTCAAGTTCGCATTGGGAGGTTTAAATGGCTGCCCGGGCTTCACACGGGGGCAACAACTGTTCCATTTCCATTATGCCATGTCATAAGATTATTATTTTCTTTTCTTTAAATTTCTCAATGCATGGAATAGATATAGATCCACAATAACTAGTTACAAGTATAGTGGTTTCATTTACCTTGTAATCTTGGCTTGTTTGAACTCAAACATAAGCCAATGATGATGTTTTAGCAGTCAGAATAATAATGAAAACCGACATCGTAACCCAAAACAAATCAAATATTATTACAAAAAAGTTTTTATAACCGACTATAGCTATCCATGCAATTTATATCATCCAAACGATATATTCAAAATAATAACGGATATTTAGAGTTAAATCCCCAAATTGGACTTGAATTTTAAGTATACTCTAATCCAACAAATTTTTTAGTAAACTTACTAACCATGTTAAAATAACCTAATTATCATTCGTTTAGCAATATTGCTGAATAATACGATATTCTCTCAAAATTTAGATATAGTTCCACAATTGCATAACATTATACTTCATATTCAAAGAAAAATTCCTTAAAAATAACTAACGTTTGCGTAATACAAAAGTTTTTCATTTAACATCTGAAGATTGCATAACACAATAATTCCTCAATGTTTAGATATAGTTCTACAAATTCAAATATAAGTACTCTATATTAAGAAAAAAAGTTTTTCATTTAACATCCAAGGGTTGCTTAACACAATAATTCCTCAATATTTAGATATACATAAATAATTAATATCAAGAAAAAAAAAATTCTTCATTAAGTCAACTACCAATTTCTAAATAATACAATAGTTCCTCAAAATGCAAATATTGTTCCACAAATGCATAAGCAGATACTTCATCTATACTTACTATTATATTAAGCTAGAGAGCCAAGTTTGATCTTTTGGACTCTCCATTTCTTTTTTTTTTCCTTTGATTTTAGAAAAGAAACCTACCCACGTATAACACCAACCGTTTTTAAACTATTTTCTTGGACTCTTCATTTCTTTTTAATTTTGTTTTAATTATTATTTTTTTAAAATATCCTACTACAAAACTAATTGATTTCAAACATATAAAATACTATGTAAATAATCCATCTCAAATACTATTCACGTATTTTATCTATTTTCTACTTAAAATCTTAATTTTATATGTTTACGATCTCAAATTTTTATATCTTAATTTTTATAAGTTTACGATTTTAAATATTTATCTGCACAGTGTGCATAGTAGCTAGTATTAACATAAAAGTTCTTCAGTCAATATCAACTATTGCTTATCACAATAGTTTTCAAATTTTAAATATACTTTTGCTCAAATGTCAGTACTTCATATTAAAAATCAAGCTTAAAATAGATAATTTTATCAATAGGGAGCAAACTAAAAATTTATTTAAAGGTAAACAAACTAATGGTGTTAATTTGATTTACAGCAAGAGCTTTGAACTCCATGTTTGAGCGTTGGGGTATTTCAGCAAATGATCAATGGAACATTAGCGGTGAACTATGCAGCGGTGTTGCCATAGATGGAACCGATATTGGCACTGCAAACATTAATCCAGGCATTAAATGTGATTGCTCCTTCACTAATGGCTCTCTTTGCCACATTACTGCACTGTGAGTAATTTAAATGTTGTATTTTTTTTTCTGGAGATAATTACAGTGGCATACGCTGAGGTTTATCCTAATGACAAAAGCATCCCGTCAATTTGAGAAATTACAATAACTTCCCCTGTCGAAGAATTTACATTGCATTTGGTTAATTGAATTTTGATAATATGATCTCTAATTTTCTATAAATGCCCCATTTTTCCTTTGACACGTACTCTTAATTATTTTATTTTAAGTTCATGAATATGACACCATGCCTTAAGCCAAAACTTACAGTATGCCAGGGGAAGTTTTTGTAATGTTTCGAACTTGAGGGGAAGTTTGTGTAATTAGGTCAAACCTCATCCCAGTGTAATCATCCTTATTTTCTATAATGTAGTTTAAGTTGTAAACAAGTTATTGATTATCAGACTTTTTAATTTTACAGGAGAGTTTATGCATTGGATGTTGCTGGTCCGCTTCCTGACGAGCTCTGGAATTTGACTTTTCTTACTGATCTGTATGTTTAAGTTTACCTTATTCTCTCGTTGGATGTTCAACTTTTTACAGAGTATCAATTTCCTCTTCTTCTTTTCTTTATTTGTGCAGAAATTTGGGTCAAAATTTTTTGACAGGTTCACTTCCTGCATCAATTCGCAATCTAAGAAACATGCAATACTTGTAATCTCAAATTCTCTATTCTTTTTTCAATCATTTAATTCAGAATTCATTCTTAAGCACCCATGGAGAAGATATTTAAATTTTGTGATTTCACGCTATTAGGAGCTTTGGAATTAATGCATTATCAGGGGAGCTTCCGGCAGAGCTTGGCTTGCTGAGTGACTTAAGATCATTGTGAGTTCCCTTTAGTTTCATTAATTCATTGCAAACACATCGCTATTCGATAAAAACATTGAAATTTGTTATTGTATTAAACATTTAGATACATAGTGTTTATTCATATACGTAGATATGTCTGTCTGCAGGTCCTTCAGCAAGAACAACTTCGTTGGCCTTTTACCATCTGCGCTCGCGAACCTAACAAGGCTACAACAAATGTTAGTCTTACTCTAAAACTAGTTATAACTAAAATACAAAACTAGAACATTAATACAAAGTTCTCTAACATCTAAAGAGAATTGACTTTTCCATACATTCCTAACATACTAATTTCCGTGAAGAGATCTATCATACAATGAGTTGTCAGGAAGTTTTCCGACTTGGCTCCGCGAGAAGAGTTTACAAGTGTATGACCTTACCCTTTCAATTTGAGTGTGTATATATATATATATATATTATATCATGTTATGTAGCGCTTTTGTGTCATTTTGAAATTGTTCTAGCTCACACTGACAAAGTGAGCATGTTCTTTGGGTGCAGTAATTTGGTTGCCAACAGCTTCACCAACCAAAGTTTTTCTTCCTATCCCGACAGCAGGTAAGTTTACCAACGCTGCATTAGCATCCCGTCAAAGCTTATCATAACTATATTTCCCCCTTTTTTTAGCACTTTGCTATTTGGATTGAATTGTCTTCAGAAGAATTTCCTTTGCAGCCGGGGTTCGCCTATTTGTAAGTTAATCATGAATTGACCTTTTATTCAAGTTTGGCACCGTTCATTTTATTCATATTGACTTTGATACCATAAAATTTTAATTTGTATGTATTTTAATACATTTGCAAATTTAACTGTTCAGATTAAAATAAAATAGGGTACTTACACTAGCATAACTTGAGGTTTGACATAATTAGAGAAACCTCACCTCCCCCGAGGTTTGAAAAATTACTAAATTTTCTAACATCATATTTGGATGGATGAATGCTGGTGAACTCATATCTAAATTTTATGAATACCCTATTTTGTCCTCTACATTTACTCATCAATACTTTATGTTATGGATTTTGAGGGAAGTTCTTGTAATTTCTCAAACCTTAGAAGAAGTGTGCGTACTTACGTCAACCCTCAAATTGTGCCTTTTTTTTTTCTTTTTTCTTTTTTTAATACCCATACACACTTAAGTGGGATTCAAAGAGAATAAACCATTAACCACTTGGACCAACACTGTTCGCTCAAATTGTGCCTATGTTAATTACCCCAATATAGAATCGGAGAAATTACATCCAGGTTCCCTGAGGTTCGTCATAATTACAATTTAGTCCTTACTTTTTCATTTATTACAAAAAAATCCTGTGAACACTGTTTCAGTTGAGGTCCCTAGTGGAATAGTGGAAAAGTCAGACATACACTTTTTCGTTTTTTACAAAAAAGTCCCTAGGAACAGTGTTCATAGGGTACAAAATAAAAAAATAGGAACTAAATTGTAATTATGGCAAACCTTAAGTACCTGGATGTAATTTGCCCTATAGAGAACTGATCTTTGTGTTTTCCTGAATGCTGGAAACAGACTCGAGCTTTGCAATTAAATGTGGGGGCCCACAATTTACGTCTTCCGATGGAACCGTGTATGAAATGGAAAACGAGACTCTTGGTCCAGCAACACATTTCATGACCGGTACAAGCAGATGGGCAGTTAGCAATGCAGGTCTCCCTGCTGATAGCAATAATCCACAATATCGAACCACCTCTTCTTCACAATTCGCAAATACTTTGGACACGGAGTTGTACCAGACCGCTCGCATATCAGCTGGATCATTAAGATACTATGGCTTAGGCCTCGAAAATGGTAACTACACTGTTAGACTCCATTTTGCAGAGTTGGCAATAGAGGGTTCCGGGAATTCTAATAGTTGGCGGAGGCTTGGAGGGCGTGTTTTCGATGCATATATACAGGTACTTGTTGAACTAGAACCTTATTTATTTATTGATACATCAGAAGTCGATCAAGAAATCACAAACTAGCTCACATCAGCTCTTGCAAAGACTATTTTCTTCCTCCAAATCGCGGCCCTTCTTAGCTAGCGCATTCGCAAGCTGCGTTTCCTGAAGAACCTTTTTGTAAAACTGGGTCACCCCCTATATTCCCCATCTGGCGCTCTAACCGTGTATTTTTCCTAATAGGAAGGATCCACACCGCTCATAACAACATATTTTCTTCATATACTCGAGTCTTAATAGCTCGACTCTAGGAAACTTATATAAATTCTGAATTGGATTTGTAGTCAGATCAAACACCATCTGTATTTTTAAATATATTTTAAATATTAAAAGTTTATAAATACTAGTAATTTATAGTTCCTTACAAAGAAGAAATTATAATCCTCTTTATTTATTTTTTATTTTGCTTTTGGTTTTCTCTTGTGTTTCTTCCTCAGCTGCTAGTAGATAAGAGGAAAGCCTAAAACCAAGAGCCCCTTATGCTAAAAAAGTCAAATAGTCTTTAAAAAAAACCTTTTACGATGATCTAATGAGATAGAGAGAGAACAATGTATGTGCAACTTTTGGTGCCGGCACTGATGGTGGTGGCGGTTTTGTGGACTGCTGACGAAAGTGATGCTGCAGCGGCCATGGTAGTAGGGGCAATGGTTGACGAAGAAGAAACAAAAAAGGGACTAAAAGATATCTGTTTGAATTATAGTTAAATTAAAGTTGATATTTACCTCCAAAAAGATTAGTGAATGAGTGTACACAAGGTTTTTTAATGAAAACTTTTATATCGTTGGATTTTCCGTGCTAGTCAAAGAATAATGAAATGTTGATGACTTGATCTCTAATTTTCTTTTTTTTTGAATAATCTATTTTGTTTTTTACAGATCCATATTTGACTTTAAATCAATTATTGTAATAGCAAAATTTAGGCCACAATGGCGTCAATGAAATTAACTATATGAAAAGTATAGTAACTTATCTTAATGTGCTTCAGGGGAATCAGGTGCTAAAAGATTTTGACATACGAAGAGAGGATGTTGGGGCCTCATTAACTGCTGTAGTAAGAGACTTCATTATTCAGGTGTCCGAAAATTATCTTGAAATTCATCTTTTTTGGGCTGGAAAAGGAACTTGCTGTGTACCTGTTCAATCTACATATGGACCTTCAATTTCAGCTATACATGCAACACGATTAGGAGGTGGGAAAACAGATAAATCAAAAGGTAGAAGAACAGATGTTCTTCCATTTTTTTATTTTTAATTCTTGAAATCAATTATGAATTTCGGACAATATTTTTTCATACAGATTTCGAGCCTTCAGTTCCGAACAATCCTCCTGGTGGTAGTGACAACCGAACTGGTGTGATAGTTGGGGTTGTTGTCGGAGTTGCAGTTGTGGCTTCGGTTGCTCTTGGTGCATTGTTTTACGTACTGTGGAGAAGAAAAAGGCAGAGAGATTTGGAGGATGAAGGCAAGAAGAAGAAAATAGTATATTATATAGTAAGACTAAATATCTTTCCAACCTCACATTTATTATGAATTTTTGCTTGGGGATTGATACACGGCCTTACTTGTTCAGCTATGCTGAGCTTAAAGCTGCGACGAACGATTTTAATCCTGGCAATAAGCTCGGAGAGGGAGGATTTGGACCTGTTTACAAGGTAAAATTGTATTTCTAATTCAAATATTGCCAAATGATTGAGCCATAGCATAGTTATCTAGTGCTCTCCCTCCCCTTTTGAATTACGTATTTTCAATATTTCTGCATACCAATTCTTTATAGTTCTCAAATTGGTACTCCAAAATTTACCAATTTTAGTTCCAGCAAATCTAAGTATAGTGATTTTAGAAAGAATTATATATTTTTTGGTTTGTTATATTCAGTTGGAATGGCATTTACACAGAGTTTAATTGAATTTGTAAGGCTTTTATTGATGATTATAGTTGGATTAGTTCTAGAAAAATAGCTAACATTGTGAATAGTAAACAATAATATAAGTACATATATATTTGTATATGTTTCGTCTTATAATTTTCATCTATATATCTCATTTGGTTTATTTATAATATACAAGTACCGATTGATCATTATAAACTTATCGTGTACCTAAAGACATATCGATTAAGCCTACGCTCAATGTACCAATATTTTAGCAAAGAACGTACCGATTAAGCCTACCCTCAACGTACCAACACTTTAGCACACCAATGTATTGCTTATTTATACTTGTACCGTGTCTCGGATAGTACCGCTTATTAGGTAACTATGGATTGAACTATAAGTCGATTTAGAGTTTTCTCAGTTGTGTTGATAGTATTACACACTCATTGATGAATAGGGAACTCTTGGAGATGGACGAATAATTGCTGTTAAGCAATTATCAGTGGCATCACGTCAAGGAAAGTCTCAGTTCATTGCAGAGATTGCTACCATCTCTGCTGTTCAACAACGTAATCTTGTGAAACTATACGGTTGCTGCATTGAGGGAGGCAAACAGTTGCTCGTTTATGAGTATCTAGAAAACAAGAGTCTTGATCGACTATTATTTGGAACTGGTAAATTTAGTTCACAATTATGCATTTTGTGTCTGTACTTGTTATGCACAAAAGAAGCTTTTGTTGATATACTTCTAATGAAATAGGGAACAGTAGTTTATATCTCGACTGGCCAAAACGTTTCGACATATGCTTGGGAGTGGCCAGGGGTCTTGCTTATCTTCACGAGGAATCCCGACTTCGGATTGTTCATAGAGATGTGAAAGCCAGCAATATTCTGCTGGATTCTGATCTCACCCCTAAAATATCAGATTTTGGATTGGCAAAGTTGTATGATGACAAGAAGACTCATATAAGCACCCGAGTTGCAGGCACAATGTAAGATTCTAAACTCTCAAATTTCAAATTCAAATTTGAATAGCCAGAACCAGTGTATTATGAAAAATTCTAGTCAGACCCGTTATTAAAACCAACTAAACATATGACAAGTGTATTACATATGCTATTTGAATGGTTACTGTCTCTAAATTTGCATTAAACTGGTTTGACCGAACCAGTTTCAGGCTAGAATTATCCGTTGATAAACAAATTGCCTCTGTTTTTAGTAATTTTCTTAATTTTTGGTTAATTTATGCAGTGGGTATCTGGCTCCGGAATATGCTATGCGCGGCCATCTCACGGAGAAGGCTGATATATTCAGCTTCGGAGTGGTAGCCATGGAGATTATCAGTGGCCGTCCAAACTCCGACACGACATTAGAAGATGACATGATCTATCTCCTTGAATGGGTAATTCTTTTATCAATAGATTCAAACATTAGGCTAACATGTGACCAAATAAAGTTCTTAACCAAATAGAGTTTTCATATATGTTATTTGAGTTCGACCAAATCAGGTTTGAATTAGAAATTTTCGTCCATAACATCCCTAAAATGTTATTTCAGGCGTGGAATCTTCACGAAAATGGCAAGGAACTCGAGCTGGTGGACCCCACTCTGCAACAGTACGATGCAGATGAAGTGAAAAGGATCATCGGTGTAGCTCTTCTATGCACGCAGGCATCCCCCAACTTACGACCGACAATGTCTCGTGTCGTGGCCATGCTTTCCGGGGACATTGAGGTGCCTTCCGTCACTACTAGACCTGGCTACCTAACCGACTGGAAGTTCAATGACGCAACCACTTTTATGACAAATACCGACAGTTCAACATCAAACCCCGAGATTAGCAACACCAATTCAAGAACGACGACCACCAAGACACCGGATTCGTATAATTCACCGTCAGATTATTCACCCATAAATCCAGCTAAACCAATGCTTCACGAGATAATCGGTGAGGGTAGATGATGAATTCTTGATTGTTCCAATTTCTTTCTTTCTTTTTGGTGTTTGTGAGGAAAGAAACTATGTATAGCGAGTGATTGTGTATGTATAATGTGTGATTAATGGTCTAAGGTTTTAGTTTGGTTTTGGGGAGAAAGAACTTCCCTCCTTTACACCTTATATAGTTTGGTAGTGTCTTTTGAGGATATGTACAAAAATTTATTCTTTTCACTAAATATGTCTTTTTATTTTATCCATTTTCGCACCGATCATAAGAATTCATGAATCATGACTGGCAAATTAACCGAACTCAAGAACAAGCACTTCAAAAAACCATATAATCAAGAAAGTATAGGAAACTCAAAATAATTTCATTAAACACCAAATTATACAAAAAAAAGAAAGTTGATTTATTTCAACTAATTCCCACCATATCTTCCCCAGAAAGGCAGAACAGATAGTTCTGCATCCAACCACCTAAAATCAAGAATCCAAACAATTTAATCAACTGAATCCAAAATGAAGAACCCTAACTGCACAATATGAGCCTCGTAAGCCCCAACACCAAACAGGACAGAGCAAGGAAAAACAAGGTACCAAAATCCCGGGCCGACCATTTCTTCACAGGCTTCGATTCTACCCTCAAACTCTTGGCCCTCCTCAGAGCATCAACTTCCTTCAACAGATCAAACTCAACCCCCTTTCTCTTCAACTCTTCGACGCACTTCGCCAGCAGCGACGAATCTTCCTTCTCTCTCTCCAACATCTTCTCCAAATGGCTCTCGCAGTCGGTCTTGTACCGGATGGCCCAAATGAACCCGAGGGAGAAGAAGAGAGAACAGAGAGACGGGATCCATGATTTCCGACATAGCTGGGGGGTGTCTGCGGCGGCGGAGGCGGCGCTGAAGAGGAGGATGAGGGCGGTGGAGTGGAAGAGGAAGAAGAGGCAGTAGAGGTGGGTGATTTCCTTTCGTGTCGAATCGAGTTGGGATTCTTTGAGGGAGATGCGATTGAGGATGAGCTCTTCCTCTTTGATCCATTGCTTGAGGAGGAGCTTGTGGGTTGGGGTTTGGGCGATTTGGTGGAGAGGGTGGAGAGATTTTGACTCCATTGGAGAGAGATTGAGAGAGAAAGGGAGAGGAGTTGCAGAGAGGAGGAAAGGTTAAGGGGAAAAAGTGAAGATGAGAGGTTTTTGTATTCAACGGTCGATTTGTTTTGTATTTTAAAAAAAGTTTGCAACGGTCGAATTTGGATCTATGATTTGGGGTTATTTTATGATTTCTCATTTTATTTAAAGGTTAAATAATATTAAATTACACATAGTATTAAAATAGAAGTTTGATTTCAAAAAGTTAGATCTCATGGCCACGATTAGCAGAGACCAGTCAAAAAGGGGCATGATTTTAAAATTTTCTTATATATATATTGAAATATTGATATTTTTATTCTGTTAATTATAAATGTTGTCTTTTTATATTTATTATTTTAATTTTCGTTCTCTCATCTTAAATCTTGATTTTATTGAGATTTTTATAGTTTTCGAAATAATAAAAATGAGTGGAAAAAGAATTCAATATGCAGTTATTGAAAAAGGGTATGTAACATATTGAGAATCTGAATTTGGAACCTTATTGTCTAATTAAGAAAAAGAAAAAGTGTTATATCATCACACATTAATGTTTAAATAAATGTCATTTCGCCATCCGAAATGGACCATTGAACTTATTTTCTTCTAAAATTGAGTCTAAAGCATTTAAATCCTCCGCTATCTTTACTTTTATATTTTCCCTATTTAGATTAAGTATTAATGGGAAAATGAAAGGTCTTTATTTCCACTTTATACCACCCGTTTCCCACCAGAGCCCAAGTAAATTACTATAACCAATATTGACATGACAAATAAATACTTAACCATATAGTGATCGAACTCTAAAATTCAAACAAGAGAATGGTAAGTGGAAAGAAATTTACACGGAAATTTTAGTCTAAAAACGTGCTATTTGCGACCACGAAGTACTGTCGGTCCTGCAAGGAGAAGAAAGGGTGAAACATCAGCGAGCGTCCATTATTGATTGTGGATAGTAAATAGGGACGAAACCAGGATTTAATATCGTAGGAAATAAAAATAAAAATATCGAAAATGTAGGAGAAAATATTTAATTAAAGGGACAAAAAATTAAAATATCAAAAAATTAAGAGATAAAAATATAAATATATAAAAAATATACATACAAAAATTAAAAAATCTCAAAACCTTTCTTGACTCCATCATCATATGTAATAATGCAATATGATGCGGACACCGTTACACATTTTTTAAAATTTTCAATATAATAGGCATCCGATATGATATCCGACACAATAATATAATATTTTTAAAAATAGGATAGTTTACATTTAGAAAATCCAAGGAATATAGAAAATCACAATTTAGTGCTAAATAATTATATTTATATTACCTCATAAATTTAATAATTACATTATACAACCAAAAGAAACCATTTTTTTGGGATATTTTTAAATTCATAAAAAGTATAAATATAATTATTAAATTCACACTGATAGATAAATGTAATTATTAAATTTATGGGAGGGTATAAATATAATTATATGATTAAATAATATTAAACTATAGTTCTCTATTTTTTTTTTTGGTTGATATGTAATTATAGTCCCAAAGGGATCTAAAACTCCTGCATCACTGGTTAGACTCTTTTAATTTAACTTTAGGTGACTCATGATTTGACTTGGCATGCGACAAAATATGTGAATTAATGCATGGTAGGTATATGGGGTTGAACTGTTGAAGTCCCATTGTCCGAGATACCAATTGCAAACAAAATAGACCCGAACAAATTTTTAACCTTTTTATAATTATCCATCTAATACAAATATGATACAATATAAATATAATGATATAGATATAATATGATACAAATATGATGATAATTTTTTAAAAAAAAATTATTTATATAAAAAGTATACAATAACGTCATAAATAAATTAAATAATATTTTAATAGAATTCATAAATTAATTATATTAATATTTTGGGGGTCACATCCGCCGACTTGTCAATCCTTGATCTAATCAAAAGTTGTGTAGTTGCATGGATGATTTTAGTTAATCCTCAATTTGACGTTGACCCGCCAAACAGTTTAAATTGTGTCATGTTTTGTTTTATATGTAAATAAAATTATATATATATATATATATCTATATATATATATATATAATTGCAATATTGTAACTTAATCTGAATTAATCATTTTATCTTTAGAATAAAAAACCCAATTTATATATGATTTTTTTTTTCCTGGATCCAACAAGAAATCTGATACAGTTCGAAAGGAGCAGTTGATAAACACTGATAGTGATCAAATTGTAGTTGTTGAAGAAGGTGATGAATTGGAGAATGAAGGAACTGAAGTGGTAGATAATTTGGAAGTGGCAGATCAAGGTGATGGAGTGATACAGACGAGGAAAAGCTCCAGAGTGGTGAAGGCTCCAAAGTGGCAGCAAGACTTTGTCACGAGCAGGGCGTCCAAAGTAGTTTAATATTAGTATTTTATGAGAACTTATTTAATTGTTGCACTTCCTTATTTACTTTGCAGAATCCTAGTCTATTAGGTTTTCTTTAGTTTATATTCAGCAACGTTGTTTTTGAGTATTCATTAAGTAATACAATTCCCAATTTCCAACCTAACTCTAAACTCTCTTTCTCGTCTATCTATTCTCCGACCGGCCGGCCTCGCCGGAATCCTCTATTTCTCACCCCAATTTCTAAGAGTTAGAAACTACTCCAAAGTCTCGGCGGATACGATCGATCAACCTTCGTATCAAAATCCTGATAGGATCATCATAATTCATCATGCAAGAAACCTTTTTCGTTTTCTTTCTTTTTTACCTCCTACAGTTAGGTAACACAATTCCAAGATGAAATAAAGAGTACCACCAGCTACCAGCTAGCTTATTAGTCAAGCATGAAACCATTGTAGAAAAAGGCTCTTTACCCTAATTCTAATCCCATTGTTTGCTTTATCGTTAATAACCACCGGTCTTGTATAGCCATTTATCACTACGTTGTCATAATAAGATGTTTCTTATTCGAATTTTTTGATACACAATAATGGACGACTTTTACATCTTAGTGGCCTGACTCAAACCTATAATGGGATATACCACTCCTATATAAATCTAGGAACACGAATAAGGATATCATTTTACGACACAATGAGTACTATTCCAGTCTACATTTTCCTCCTATCTTTCTATCTCCCGTCAATCCAAAACCCAGGCTTCCAGGCTAAGGCAGACGACAGCCTGATAAGGATACGGTGCCACAGCGCACAAGCCCCAGCCCCATGCATCCAGTGCCTCAACTCCGACAGCCGCAGCGCTCATGCCGATAAGTATTCAATCGCTGCGCTCGTGATCGAGTGCATCGACAAACATGCCGTCAGTTTAGCAGGCAACTTTTCCGCTTTGGTTGATCGTACTCCGGAGGACGACTACTCAAGACAGGCCTATGAGGATTGTGTTACTTTATTTTCGCAGGCGAGGAAAAAGCTAAAATCTGCTGCGAAAGGGCTCAAGAATGGCAATTACGACGGTGCGGATGAGGATGTTTTCAAGGCAAGAAGCTCTAACTTAGAGTGCTGGAATGGAATTGGAAATGGGAAGGTTAAAGATGATGAAGGGGTTGGTTCTGAGATGATGGTGTTTGAGGAGCTCTCGGAGGCTGCTATGAGGATTATTGAAAGATTTTAGTGGTTAAAATTAATTATGTGATGCGTCTCTGATAATTGTGGTAAATAAGGTTTTGTGTCTGTGTTTCTGCAGTAAAATTTATGGGTGATTTATAAGAATAATTGAATGAAACAAGTTGGCCATATCTAATAACTTCAAGTCTTCAATATAGAGGATAATTGCAGTATATGTCTTGAGATTTGATCTTATTTAACAATGTTTTTCTTGAAACTTGAGAGATTTCAAGAAATTCTTTGTCAATGATTTTACATTATATACCATTATCTTAGGTTTCTTAGGAATACTCTATTTTCTCATTTGATCGTACTCGAATTTTGTTAGTTGACGTGGCGCAAAATTCGATCGACTATTCAAGAATACAATGAAAGGTGTTTAATCAGGGAAAAAATTGAAAGGAGTAAACAAACATGAGCTCAAACCAAGTTGGGGGAATGAGAGTTGTGTCCAATTTTAACTTTTAAGTTTGAAGCTCGAATCAATATATTTTAACTCGAGTAATGTAGTAAACGTACTTACCTACTGGAATAAATGCTTGAGGTATATATAGCAGAGCCTCCCATACGTGCTAGTACATGTACGAGGTGCATTTAATGTCTGACATGATCAATTCTAGGAACATGTAATGCGTCTGCAATATTGGTGACTAGGCCAGTGAATGTCAGAGTACGAAACAAATTGCAGGACCTCACACATTTAATGCAGATATACTGTCGATTGCACATCTTAATCAACCCTGGGCGTCGAATGAGGAATCAATTGATTCTTGAAATCTTTGAAGGTTGAGATTCAAACTGGTGTCACGATACTTGACCTTTCGATTGATGTGGAGAGGAGGTGGTCGAATCATGAGGTTCCACGTGGCATAATGAGACCATTCCACATCACCATTATTGTATACTGAAAGATATTTAAATTTATGATTCGAGATCATACCATGCACCATTCGTCATGGTATATTAGTGTAATTATTAAGAAGTCTAGAAATAAATTCATCTTCCAACGGCAAGATGAATCAATTAGGGAAATTATTTCGAGCATTAAAGGGCTTACTTTGGATCTCACGTATATTATGGCCTATGTTGCACGGATACGGACACGGCGACACGGACACAACACGACACGGATACGGCGACACGGATTTTTTTGTGAATTTTTCACGTGAGAAGTGTCGGACACGGTGTCGGACACGGGTATCCGACACGACACGACACGGCAAAATGATATTTTTAGAAGTGTCGGTGCATTAGAGATTAAGATGCACATAAATTATTTCTAAAACTATCATTTTATTATATCGTATTATTCCAACACTTATATCTCTATACTTAATATTGTACCGTGCGTATTTACATCCCAAACCCATATTATGCATCACAATTCACATGTTTCATGAGATTGAATAGCATCTTCTTTTGTGTTGATCGCTCGTAATTCAACTTTAATTTAACTGCCCACTTAATTCCATTCAATGAAACATGACCATTTTTCTTGAGCTATATATCATCACAAGTCCATTTTTTCTTTCAATTATTGTGTTTACTGATAAACAGGAATATAACTGGAAGCATATACATGCACTCGACCTACCAAGGGTAAAGACGTAATTTCTAAAGATGCCTAGAATAGGTTCGAGTCTTAATGTCTTATCATCTATTTGCCTTGCGTTGTGACAAGAAGGGATTATAAGTTTTCTTTTTTTTTTTTCTTTCCAGTCTCATCATCCATCGATCACCTTTTGAATTGTACAAGAATTGTGTAGAATATATGCTTGGATACGTGTAATTGAGGAAAAGGGAAAATGAATATGTAAGAAAAACTAATCACGGTCACCCGAACTGTTTGATACATTGTTAACTTACCTAGGAGGCATAAGTTACATATTCGAGTTCTCGAATATATATTATCATTGATAAAGAAAGTATTATACCTTGATAGGTCGATATATGTTCGTGTATTAGAACGAATTGGTATGGAAGAAACTTAAGCAAATTGTATGCAACATCTTAATTGTTTGTTTATAAGAAATGGTAAAATATCTTTCCCCAAGTTGATAACATTATGACACGAAAGAGTAGAAAAACAAGTATAAAGAAAAGAGGTATGCAGGAACCATTAACATTTTATGGCTCCAAATACGTACCCATCATCAAATAATTAAAAAATCAGTCAGTCCCTACATATTTTTATGATATCCTATGCCCAGTCCTTATATCACGAGATCAGTATATATGTAATCATATACGATGTACGCATACACATACAAACACATATATACGTGTGTGTATATATGTATATGAAAATAGTTTTACATTCATGCAGAGGCGGAGCTAGGGGGCATGGGTGGCCCCGCCCCCCAAAAAAAATTTCAAAAATTTTATTATAATATGTAAATTTTAGAATTTTTATTATTTTGGGGGGGGGGGGGGGGGGGGGGGGGGGGGGGGGGGGGGGGGGGGGGGGGGGGGGGGGGGGGGGG
>JBBMKE010000007.1:3025821-3037846 GCA_037834125.1 Lippia alba
GGAACAGAACCCCCAAGCTCCAAGACTCCATTTTTGTGCCCAACCCCAAGCTCAAGTCCCTTCATTTCTTGTTTTCTCTTCAAGGTAAGCTTGGATTTGTGATTCTCATGACTTGGTGACCTATATTATGATTTCATTGCATGGATTATGTGTTGGGAAGTATGGATTTTGATTTGCGGGTTTAGTAAGGGTTTGGGAATTTTGGAGAATTCTTGCATCTCTTTGATTCTTGTTATACTTATATGCATTTTTGGAGGTGTATGATGCTTGTGCCTTGAATATTTTTGAATCATTTGCTTGGTATATGATTTAGGAAGGTTTTGTCATTCATGGATTTTGTGGGTTTGTGGATTTTTGCTTGAGAATTTGATTTACGGCTTCCATTGAGTGTTATATATGCATAATATGGTGTATTTGTGAGCTATTTGGGGTGGGATTGAGGTTTTGGGTGGTTTGGGACCCCTCCCCGTCGAACCCCCTGTTGTTTGCTGCTTTTTTTCAGAGATGACGACCCCGCATGGCCGTGCGGAACTTCAATTCATTTCCCGCACGGCCGCCCACGAACTTCGAGTTTTGGAAAATTTATTTTCGCTCGCGCGGCCGTGCAGTTTTTCAGGCCAAACTTTGTGCGGCCGTGCAGACTTTATTTGTGCTCGGTTTTGGCTGAAATTTTAACTAAAATTACCTTTTTGAGTCTAGAACATTATCCAATTGGTTTCACCTCAAAATTATTTCTAGATTATGAGTTATAACCATTTTTTTTTAGTGTCGCCACTTCACCGACAAACTGCATTCGTTCAACTTCGTGCCTACGCCATTTTCGCTTCGCTTTGAACCATGATTTGAGCTACCCACAATTTTAAAGATCTATGTGTTTAATTTCATTTCCAATAATCAAAACCCAATTCTCATTTCTCACACTCAAGTTATGATCGTTTTCCCATAGCTTATCCGTTTTGGAAATCTGTCAGATTTTGCCCATTTGTACTCGGAACCCTTTTTCATGTTTTTATTCTGTTTTTCTCATACCATTCCACTTCCAAGCTTGTTCTTAACTTGTTCTAACTTGTATATGTGTTTATATTTGTTCTAATTATGCATCTTTCATGGATTTATTTCTTGGATTTATACCTTAGTTGTGCACATGAACAATTTCTAATCATGCATATGACTCCGTTAAGCATGAGATGCATGTTCTTGTATGAATTTGAATTGTTTATGAACTTGAATATGTTTATGCATCCCTTATATGCTCAATCATATGCCGTGCATCAATGTGGTCCATTTGGAGTTTAAGTTTTGGTTTTTTCCTCAGTTTGCTCAGGTGCACCCGGGGTGGTGTTTCGAGGTCCGTTGTGATTCCAGAGCGAATCATTCCTTTTGGTTTTGACTTCTTCGGTGTAAGGTGAGGTTAGGTTATAGTTAAACCCTATGATTTGTGCCCATATGCCTTGTATGCGAACTATAGCCTTATTTGTGTGTATGACATGATTTGATTTGATTCAATATGTGTTGTATCACTTAACTACACTTCAAACCGTGCGCCTCTGATGAGTCAGGAAATGCTTGCATTGGAGTTGGATATGGAATTTAAACGGAGAGGTATGTAAAGTGTAGTTGTAGCAAGGTTAGGGTATGTATCTTTATATGGTTTGTACGTTTAATTAGAAGCGGGTTAGGTATGTTTCCTTATGAATCGTATGAATCAGTACGATTTGGGCCCTGAGGTGTGGGTAATGGAGACCCGGGACGACCATCGGGGTCGCCGTTTATGACCCCGTGCACACGCGGAGTCCGCCAGGAGGTTTGGTTAGACAATGGGAACCTTAGGGTTTGAGTGTACGCGCTCCCCTCGTATGTTTCGATGATTAGGGTCGCGCAACCCTTCCATCACCGGAGAAGGAGGTATTATGTTTTGTATGAATTCGTATGATTTGTATGCTTTCTTATGAGGAGCCCAGGTTGGGATTTGTTTACTCGTACCCGCCGAGTTGTATGTATGAATCGTTAAAGGTTATGAAATGGGGCTAGATTTCAAAGTAAGATATAATATGAATCTTTTAAATATGAATGCTTTAATATGATTTGAATCCACTTGAATCCATAAGAATCCTTTTGAATTGTTATGTTTTGGTAAGATTCAATATGTTTCCTTTTTTTTGAGTTAAATGAATCCGGTAAGTTTGATTTGATTCGAATCCCTATATGTATATGTATCACGGGCAAAATATTTGGTATGCAAAAACTATCCCCAAGTTCATGAACCCTGCATGTGTTTGTAATATGCTTTGCTCTATATATATGTAGCGTGTGGCCTGAGGAGCCCAAGTTTGCTTGAGGTTTGTATGTTTAATTTCTGCAGGCCCGTGGCCTATGTATGCGTTTGGATTTAAGTCTTCCGCTATATGCATTCTGTCGTTTGGTTTTATTTGACAGGGTCTACGTTCCGCCTAGCTTAGGAAGTTTTGATTTGTCACCTATTCTCTATAGTTTGGTGCGGGTGCGGATTCTCTGTTTCGTCACTCGTGCCGGACCGTAGTGCGGGGGATGTGGTGCCTCACGTGCGGGGGGCTATGGGGGCATTTTTGTGGCCCAATTTCGATAAGCTGTTTGATCATTCGTTAATTAATCCAATTAACATCCTACCATAATCCTCGTACTCTGGCATTTGTGTATGACCCTTTAGGTTCATTATTCGATTAGCAGTGGCATTATTAATTTATTCCCATAATCAATTAATCATTTCACAGATCACACTACCATAATCTAGCAATGGGTATGTGACCCCAAGTCGAATAACAAAATGAATCGAAGAACCTTTTAGTCAATGATATTAAGTGAATTACGATCCTCCTACAACTCCATCTCTCAATCAATAACTAAGGCATGAGAATAAAGCCCGAAGCCTTGCTATTCTTGATATTTAAAGTTGAGTTCATTTCATATTCATTTAGACATAAATACAAGAAAACCCAATTTTCTTGATGTTTTGACCTTTTATCCACCTTAGTTAAGGGTTTAAAGTTTAATGGATTACGAACAACTTAATCAGGAAGAGATCATTCTTGTTCTTAACAAGTGTAGGTCCTCTATTGATTCTACTAATTCTACATATGTCACTTGTGTAATCCCAACATAGGTCGTGGTTCAGGTGTCTACATGGCGACACCCTTTTGAGCTTATATCAAAGATTACAGAATTAGCTCATATGAGACATTATAGAATCTCAAGTCTTAAAGATTATTAATCATGTTATTAACTTGTGAGGTATTTCCTAATTTGGAAGTTTCTAGGAGACTTCCTTTCCCATTTAGGAATGTTCTCACGTGGGACATTTTAGTGATTAAGTTCTTGTAACAATCACCCTTATGTATTATGAACACATCATGATATGCACTTATCACTCAATGAAACTGAGTGTTCAAAATGACATAATCATATAAGCAAGTCTCAACAGAGTCAAAGTCGACACTCCCACTGTCTGTCGGACTCATCGACTTTGAGAAGTTTCTAATCATCGCCTATGGAGTTAAGAACTTATTCCATGTATCGTTCCCATAAGGGCAAAGTTCTTAACAACCTCATCGAATTAGGGGAGTTCAAAACATGCAAAACACAGTCAACCCAAACAGACATAAATAAGCACATTAAGAAGTGATGCCTATGAACAAATATCATCTCGTTTATTATTCAAAGTCTGTTTATGATTGTACAAGGAAACAATAAAACATAAAAACTGCTTTAAGGGCACTATTCCTAACATTTAGTTGGCAGTTGCATCTATGTCATCTTCTCGACCCAAATCTTTTCCTCACTCGAGCCAACATTTATACCAATAGTTTGGGAAGTTTCATATCCTTATTTTACCTGGTCCTACATATCTCGACTCAGTGAGGTCCTCGACCTATAGGCCTTATTGAGCCAAGTGTGTTCTCGACCCAAGATGTACAAGTACAGAAGCATCAAACGCGAACATCCCTTCCTACAGGTGCATTAAAAGTACAGAAGCATCAAATGTGGACATCCCTTCATGCAGGTGCATTAAATGCACTCCATACTTTGTATTTGCTTTACACAACTCTGATGGGGAAGATACAAGAGGCCATACTGTAAAGGATTATGGCCATACTGTCCCATGCTTGGCCATGCCAGCTAGTCATCACTTTTGACAGTGTGTACTAACACCGAGAAGGTTCCCCTGCTATAAATATCACTTTATTTATTACTAAGATACTTTACTATTTCAACTTTTAATACATTCCTACTGCCTCACTACTATCGACCCAACAATCTGACTTGAGCGTTGGAGCATCAAAACAAGTTCAACCCCCATATTTCTCCATTTTGACTTTTGAGTTCACGTTTACTGCTTATTTAAAATTTCAGGAGATAGAGTCTTCTTCAACAATATAATTTTTTTTGGGTGATTGAGAGTACACATTCATCGTTCAGCACTGATAATGCCCGAAATTGGTTGCATTTGAACTAATGATGCTGGTTTTGAATCCCTAACGAATCATTCAAAGTGTGGGTTGAGATTGTCTTATGTGGGAAAATAGATGACTGGAAAATTAAGAAGAGGTTCGGTATATAAAGTGTGCGTACTTGATTCTGATGAGAAAAAGAGTATATATACTGTTTGAATTAGGTTAAAGCGCGGATATCGCGGGTTCGTGCGTAGAGCGGTTGAGAGACGTGCAGACATGGGTAACTGCCACGTACTAGGAGTCAAACGTGCTCGAGCACAACCTAAGGGAGCGCGTTGAGGAAGCCAAACATGTTGCAGGCAAGGTGGTGTTCCAACTCAACCTTGAGGGAACGAATTGAGGGGAACGCGAGAGAGAGAACCTGAAAGAGGGAACACGTAAGAGGGAACGTGAGAGAAGGGAACGTGAAAAAGGGAACGCGCAAACATGAGAGAGGGAATGTGAAAGAGGGAACATGTAAGAGGCACCTCAAAAGGGGAACACAACAAGTACATAACTGAATTTGAACACCCTCAGCGGGGATTAGTTATTATAATTGACGGAGGATGATCTAATTAAAACAAATGGATAACTATTTTGAACATCCTGTACTATCGCGGTTTTTGGACTTTGTGCATCCCCAACTATAAAAAGTCTACGTTTGCATCATCTATTATTGTTTTGTTACAAATTGCAACCTAATTCTAATTGATGTGTGATACGTACACGAAATTTCTTCCACGTGTCACTTGATGAGTGGAACCAGGATGCAATTTGTAGCAAAACAATAGTTGATGATGCAAACATATACTTTTATAGTTTGGAATGCAACGTCTAAAACCGCGATAGTATAGGATGTTCAAAATATTTATCCCAAACATTGATTTTGATTAAATATTTATCTAAAAAAAATTGAAAATTTTGATTAGATTAATTAATCTTGATTAAATAATCATTTATGAAATAAATTATCCCCATTTAAATTACATCCTCTTCCTCTAGATATTGTAAAAATTCAGACAAACATAGATTAGCGCGCACCAAAAGCAGTCAAGAAAACGACGTACGGTATGCAACAAAGGAGGGAAACCCCCAAAATTTCAAATCCATCCGCATTATTCGAACTCAAATCTCTCCCCACAATCCTCCCCATTTCCCCCAATTACAGGAAACCGAAAACCCCAAAAACAGAATCCATCTCATCAATTCCTCCAACAATCCAAATACACCAGAAGATTCTTCATCTCCTACCTCAATTCAATTCTGATTTTCTCGAAAATGGCGCACGGCGGCGGGGGCACGAACCGCTTCGGCTCGGGCTTCGATCTCCCCGACGAGATTCTCTCCGTGATTCCGACGGACCCGTACGATCAATTGGACGTTGCGCGCAAGATAACGTCCATGGCAATCGCGTCACGGGTCACGAATCTGGAGTCGGAGGCGGGAAGTCTCCGGCTGAAGCTTCAGGATAAGGATCGAAGGATTCAGGAGTTGGAGGTCAAGGTTTCCCGCCTTGAGAGCGCCTATCAGGAAGCTGAATTGCGGTTGGGGATTGCTCATGAAGATAATGTATGTGTGTTGTTATTTTTGGGCGAATTTTGGGGTGTTTTCTCTGTTTGTTTTGGTGTTTATGTTGGTAATTGTGCTGCAGATGAAGCTGGCGAAGGAGAAAAGTTCGTTGGAGTTGACGATGAAGAAGCTCAGTCGTGATATTGCCAAGGTAATTTCGGAGCTGGGGTGCTTTCACCGGTGTTGGTACTGTTGTTGATGAATTCTGGAATTGCTGAGGATTTCTGCTTTTGTTTTGGTTACTGCTGTTTTGGACAGATGGAGACGTTTAAGAGACAATTGATGCTGTCTTTGAATGATGAAAATTCTCCAGTATGGTTATTTCATTCTTTGTGTGAATTGTATCAAGATTGTGGTTATTCTTTCTAATGAGATTGTTTTGCTCTGGAATTTTGGCTAACCTTCAGAATTTTCCTCACCAGCAGACAGAAACTGTAGATATTGGCACTTATGATCAATCTATCCCGAAGGCGTATCCTGAAAGTGGTAACTTTAAATTCTGAAAATATGTGCATAGGGTATACTCATTGGTTTTATCTAATTTGGCACGATGATGTAGATGAGGAGTTGAATGGCTACAGAAACGAGCGCATAAATGATAATGGTATTCTAACCCTCAATCTTTGTTTTGCATGGTTTAGAATTTTGGGGTATAGAATAACTCGTGTTTTCTTACTTGTTATGATTTGCAGTTTCTAAGAATGATGGGCAGAATTTTTCTACAAGTCCGTATCGAAATGGGGCTCCGAAGATAATTACTAGTGTTTACCCGTACTCAGCTATTGCCTCTCCTGAGAGAATATCTGGACCTCCTTCTCCAAGAACTCAGTATGAGGGACGAGGTTCACTTTCTTCATGGTTTCCTTCGAGTAAGCAGTCATCTGCAGCAAGTTCTCCTCCTCACGGGAATTCCCTGTCAGGTTTGTAATCATTTTAAATAGTCTTTATTTGCTGGTTGAGGTAAGTTATGATGTCTGTTCTCTTAGTTGATCAGATAGTTGTTTGTGTTCACTATTCGTGTTTAAGGGATTATTTTATATGCGTTTTGATAACTGTGATGGCTTCCTCTTGATTTTTTTAAGTTTTGTATTTGTCATTGAAATTTTGTAGCTCGTACTTCTCGAATTGATGGAAAGGAGTTCTTTCGGCAAGCTAGGTGAGTTTGACACATTCAATCTTAATGGTTGTAGTGTTCTGAACCTTTTATGGCAACTAAAAACATCTTTAGACTGAAAAATGGTTTAATTTATTTTGTAAAATGCAGGAGCCGTTTAACACTTGAGCAATTCAGTGCATTTCTTGCGAACATAAAGGAATTAAATGCAAAGAAGCAATCCCGCGAGGTAATTAGGAAATTCCTTGGCAACACTTTGCAAAAATATATGCTTCCATCCTTGTATGCTTCTCAACATATCCATGTTTTCATAATTTCAGGAGACCCTGAGAAAAGCCGAGGAGATATTTGGAATGGAAAATAATGATCTTTATATATCATTTCAAGGGCTGCTTAGCCGTAACGTACACTAGCAAAGAGCATTTGGAGGCAGTTTTCATACTTCAGCCAAATTGGGAGATTCGGAGGGGGCTCCGCCATATGAGGTAAAACAAAAACCACTTCCCTTCGTCTCCAGGTAATCGTTTCTGTATTATTTATGTTGTGGATGGCTTGTACCAATTGCAATGTACCAATCTGAAGAAAAGAAGCTAATCAGGTGTTCAAAATTTCCATGTGTTTCTTGGATGTCTGTAAATAATGGCATTTTTCAATCTTGCCAACCATCTGCAACGAGTCTGTATTAAATTCAGGTCAAATTCTTGCTGAGTTTAAGTTTATTTAGCGGGTTCCTGTTCAGGGCTTCTATTGTTCTATGTATTGCTCGTCCCTTTTAGATCATTGTATTTAATGAGTTTATTGTTTTTCTTATATACTTCTAGAAAAAATAAATAATAGATATATTTCAAATATGATGATTCATATATTAAAATTTTAGTTTTAATCATTTTATGAATATTCTTTATATATAAAATCATTAATTTAATAAAATATCATAAAATACGGGATCCCAACAAATAAGGCAGCATCCAACTCGAGCAATGTTTTGCAACATCTTAAGCTATGATGTACAAGTATTATTTTGTCTTGTTGTGGCACGTTGAATACTTCTGTGAGATACTTTTTATTTGGAAAATTCAAGAAAAAATTTATATTATTATATTTATTTTATATCGTATCTGTATTTATTTCAGTATCTGTGTATCATCCAATTTTAGGGGAAATTAAAGTATTTGACTGATTGGATGGGGTGTTGCATTCAAAGAATTTCTGTAAGACGAAAAGATGGACAAATCCAGGACGAGATCTCTGTTTGCCCAAGCAAATTTAGAAGAATCCCTTCAGGAATCGTAATAGGGTCATCTGATAAAGTAAAAGCGTGCAAAATTCTGTAGCATTATATTAATATATGCCCTCTATATCTAATATCGGCATAACATGAATCTCCAGCCAACAAACAAGTACCAAAATTCACGTTTTTATTTCTCTATCAGAATAATATTTCGCTTCAATCCAGTCCCTTTAAGTTCGACATCGACTTTATTAATATCTGATTATGAGGTTCAAAAACAAACATAATATACGGTCATAATATGGCGATATAGATGATTACAGATCTCATGGCCCAATAATTGCAACATCTAAGGGCGAAACATAAGGAAACGCCTATCAAGGCATTACTGCATATTCTTTCTGTAAATATACACATTGTATCTGTACAAATAGTAGTACCGTGTATCAACCTAATGCAATGTAAATCATTATCAATTCAATATCTTACAGGCGACACATATGTTTTTTGAAAATTTTCACTTTAAAAGCGTTGTATATAATATCCAACACGATAAAATAATATTTATTAATATTTTTAAAAGTACTCTGCATTAAAAATTTTGCAACTTTGGATAAAGAATGACTTTAAATTTTTTGACCAACTATTTTATCTCCTCTCTAAGGTATTTAAAATTCAACGAGAGGGATGAGGCTGACTACATGACCAACTATTCTATCCCTCTAAGGTATTTCGAATTCAACGAGAAGCACGAGAACTGATTCTTCTAAACCACTCAAGTATTGGATTTACTTAAATGTAATCCAACTATTTCACTCATTATATGACTTAAAGTTTTAAATATTATTAATTCTTATGCTTATTTGTTTAACCAATTCTGATCCACGATTCAAGAACAAAGTATCTGATGACATGAATATGACATGATATAGAGTTTTTTCTTTAAAAATTTTTCGCATAAAAAGTATTCAACATATTATCCAATACGATAATATAATAAAACGATAATTTTATAAATGTCGGTGTAGAACTCTCGGTTGAATTAAAATTTGTTTAATGAGTTGGGACCATATTTTTTGATGGGGTGGGAAAGATCAAAGAAGGTTGAGGGTACCAGATACAACGCAGGTTGTACGACGATCTTTGATTCTCTTTTACTAAGATGTTTATTTTTTCTGCGAAAATAGGCACCAAAAAGGCAAGAAAAAGATAAACTTATGAGAGAAGTTAACATATTTCCTGGAATGCAATTTCAACAGATAATATTCCCAGTTCACCTTTTATTTTTTTCTCTGGATAAATAAAAATGATCAATCAAGTTGAATAAATACAGTGAAACACGACTGATCTAAAAAGATTTTCTTTTTTCTTCTCTTTTTCAGATTTTGATCTTATTCTTGCTTTGACCTATTATGTTTTCAATTTCTATGTACATTGATGGACCCAAAATATGCTCCTCCCCCCTCCCCCAGTGTCGTAATCGTAGAAGACATCCTTGGGAACCAGAAGACACCTAAGCAGAACGCTCGAACGGACGGGGATCGTGAAAGAGGTCCAACCCCAACCCTCGTCACTTACCTCTCCTAAGAGACTACCCTATGCTGGGGGCTCACCCTCAGAAGAACCAACCCTCGAGCCTTGAACGCTCGACGACTCAACCTTCCCTCTTCCCCACAAGAGAGCCCTATGGCGGCTGGCACACTGAGCACCTTACCGCTCGAGGGAATAATCCCTTAACTGCCACTGACACAATAGGTGCGCATAACCACCTAAAGGGTAGACTTGACACATGCATGTCACTCTCAAGCTCTCACGCCTCGCCACGTGTCTAGGGCAACACATTTTCAGGACCACATGGGTAATATTATCAAATACCCCTCACCCTAAACCTATAAATAGAGGAATTCATTCACACATTCCTCAAGTTTTCTTCACTCACAAGAAACACCCACACTGAACTGGAAAACCCCAATTGTTGCACATTTTCAAGCTCTCACAGCTTCATCCCTTTCGTCTTTTCGGGTGTTAACCTAGCTGGTATAATCCATGCTCTTTGGGAACCCAATTCCTGAGGCTCAATCACGCCTATGATGGTCTTCCCTTCACACAAATTTATTATATTTGGTATTTGATTATCTTCCTCCAATTCCGACACGATCACACATGATGTTCAATTATGATATTATTTTATTATGTCGTATCGTGTCATGTCATACACTCGTATCAGATAATGTGTCCATCATTCTTTACGTGAAAAATTTAAGAAAAAATCTGTATCGCGATATTTGTGTCATATTCGTATCGTCGAGTTCATATCCATGTATCGTAAATGTTTCACAAACGATCTTTAGTCTGAAAATAAGAAAAATACTTATAACAAAGGAAGTAAAACATAACTAAAAATTGGAATAATTAAGTTGACATACCATGAGATTTGAGTTAATCGTAAAAATTTGCCTTGAGTTTTGATGAATTACAAAAACCTCCCTTGACATATTATAAGATTTAATCTAAATTCTTTTGTTTTTTATACAATTATGGGTTTGAGTCGGATCGCTCTATAAAGGTGTAAAATTCATCTGACTAATAGTAGCTGCTTATCTAAGAATTCGAACACAAAATCTATGGTATAAAAACTTATTAATGTAGGGTCAAACTGTTAAACAACACCGCTTAATTAATTAATTAATTATAAATTTGATCTGAATATCTAACCCATACCAGAATAATGAATTTAAATTCTACCATTGATTCATATATAGGTGCAAGGAAAAAAAAAAGGTCTTCACGTAAGATTAGTGTGAAACCTCAAACTGTTTTGATGTATATAAATTGTCTCTACTTAGCATTTTAGAGGGCAGAATTGCGGTATCTGAATTCGAAAAGAAATTGAGTGAAAAGAAAAATAAAAAATTATATATATAATTATATACTAATATTCTTAGGCTACGTTTTATAGGTGATATCTTTACTGGAATTCAAAGCATACAGCTTTAAAGGGTGAAAGGAATACTGGCACATGAGGATTTGAAAGGCTCTATTCGATTTCCTCAATCGTCTGTCACCTTTTTCTGCATTGTCTGTCTGTCTAACAAGACATTTTTCTTTTCTTGTTTGTTATTATATATTCATAGTTAATTAATTAGATGATTTAATTTGTTTTTATTATCAATTTCCATAACGTGTTATAGGCATGCATGGCAAAATCCCATGATTAATATGGACAATCTCAATGTATATCATACCGTATATATGATTAATTTTAGTTCGAATTTTGATTCGATCAAACTGGTGTAACGAATGATAAATATCTCTAATTTCAATGAAAATATTTTTCCAGTCTTCATCAAGACATCGACCAACCCTGATTGTTGAATTATATGCACCGCAAAGTCCATCATCAGAGGAAAAACGTTGTACATATGTGTTTACATTTGTGTATGCTGTACGCAGTATAGATGCATGAGTACCAGGAATCCTGATCCAGTTGATTAAGACTCTTATCAACATCATTAGCATGATGATGATCAACAAAACCCTTAATACAAACCAGACAGAAATTAGACATAGGGGCCACCATTTCCACTCTCAATCCACCAATATCCTATATAAATACTTGTTCACAGCAGAAATGCCTTCTCCAAA
>JBBMKE010000007.1:3052725-3067421 GCA_037834125.1 Lippia alba
AAAGTAGTTCAATGTCAATATTAATTAATTACGAGTAAAGCAACAACAATCAATGAATGATAATCACCACACATTAATGGTATGTGCATGTGCAGTAATCGGTAGGGTTTATTTGGGAAAGGTATTAACAGGATGAGGGCAATAGGGTCATTTCACATGGGATGGGGCTGTGCTGAGGTAGCTCGAGCATTGAAAAAGAAGGGGACTGTATTAGATTGAGAGCACCACATTAAAACCACATAAATGCAAGAGTAATTGAGACGGTTGGCAAAGAATAATGAGGCTATATATATTACGTCCTACGTAAATACAAATTCAATTCCATTGCACCTTCTTTACTTATGTATGTATATTGTTGCAATGAATGTATATTATTTACTTTTTATTCTATAGTTTTAATTCACGATTTCATTTTCACCAACACTTTATCCTCTTAGTTATGATCGTTGCATTTATCATATTGATGTAACATTGTAATTGATTCGTCTCTAAGAGGAGGAATTTAAAAAATATATGAAAAGTAAAGAATAAAAGAGAATTAACATCTACTTTTTTGATGGATTGCCAAAGTAAAAAGAGTGTAAGAGATGTTAATTGAGAGTACCAGATTATCTTATTTTCATATCATCATGTCCTGAATGATCCATATATTAGAGTTCACATTTTTCTCCTTGATTCTCTTTCCCATTTGCTGAGATATATTCTTATTCTGCAGAGTAGACTCACTCTTAAAGTCTATTTTTTCAGAGTCTTGAAATATATCCACTTTGTTACACTTTTTTCTTAAAATAAAAATAAAAAGATACATTTTTTTCTTAAAAAGATACATTTTTTTCTTAAACTTTGTTACACTTAGCAATGCATATATATATGATATGTATTGGGCAGTATGTTGAAATGGTTGTAGTGTTTTGACTTGAATTGTATATTAACGAATGCTAACGGTAAATATGGGATACCATGTGGGTGCAAACATATTCCATTAAAGCAACATATGCATGCACTATTAAGGTACGTACGTCAATGCAACTTGGTTAGACCAACCAATAAATTGAAATTGATTTACAATTACTAGCTATGCCAACTTGATTTGACCAATCGATGCATATCAATTATTATCAACAAACTATTCATGACCAATGAGAATATACAACTGCATAGGATATACGTACCTATGTATATATTAAATTAGACATTGATACTTTTATAACATCATCTTCTTCGTCTTTTCGTATTCATTTTCTCCATCCAAACCTTTGATGAAATTAGGTTCTTAGAGTATGCCACTTGGTTGCTAAGAAGACTAGTATTAATGAAACAGAAACATGTTTATAAGATTTGATGATTGAATCAGATTTACTCTACGAATGACGAGGATTCTCAAATTATGTATTTTTTAAAAAAATATTCCATCAAAAAATTTTGAGATATTTTCGATGGAATTTTGAGGGACAAGTCCCGTGAACAAATAATTTTAATAATTTAATTTGTGTGGGAAATATTCCTAATTTGAAAATTGGTTCCTCAAAATTTAATATAATAACTTCAAATATTAAAACCTATATGTAACACTAGTAACTTTATTACAATCAACTTGCACAAGCTTTTGGGACGTTAGTTCTGGGGCTCTCTAATCTTCATCCAAAAGTTTGGGGTCGCCCACGATTTCTGGAAGTACTCTCACTTTTTGGAAAACATTGTGAGTCATCCCTTGTGTTCTAGAGGACCGAGACGGTTTACTACATGCTAGGTCATGATCCATTAGGTCATTTCTCTTAAATCGTGATACTTGTCACTGTCTCTTTCTTCTTTACTTTTTATGGATTATCCTTGTTTTTGTTTAGTTTTTTCTCACTTTTTCTATTTCGTTTGATTATTATCTCTTATAAAATTATATAATTTTATTTATCTTTCAATTATGATAGTATAACATAAATTTAATTATATATATATATATGTTTTTTCTAAATCTAATATATTGCTTAATTTTTTTTCCAAATTTGTGAAATCACTACTATTTGAACATATTTTATGTAGATTACATAAAATTTATTTTTTCTTAACATATTATTCAATTATAAAATATTATTTTATTTAAGAAAATAAATATAACTAATTTGAGTCGTTAAAATATAAAATGAACATATTTTGAAAGTAAAATTAATTTATAGATATAAAAAAGAAATTAATTGCCCATATACAATGTTTTATTAGATAAAAAATATATAATAATTAAGTTTTATTTTATACATAACATAATTGAAAATAAATATAATTATGTATTTTATTAGAAATAATAATCAAACCAAATAGAAAAAGTGAGAAAAAACTAAACAAAAACAAGGATAATCAATAAAAAGTAAAGAAGAGAGATAGTAACAAGTAACACAATTTGAGAAAAATAATTTAATTGGTCATGACCTAGCATATAGTTAACCATATTCACACACTCGTGGTGTTTCAAGTCGTATCGCCACGTGGTCGAAGAATGCGATGCGAACTCTTGATAGTTGTGAGTGATCTGAAACACTGTGTATATAACAAAATATGATTTACTAAATGCAATTACAAGTTAGCCGATGACGAATAAAAGTAAATGTGATAACCTGAAAATTTTGCATTATATTTTGATGGTAAAGTGTAATATTGAAGGAATGGCGAATGGAATTCAATTTAGCATTTATTTCCACTTATGTTGAGTTTAACAAAATTAAATGGATATTTAATTCGAGATGTGATCCCCTAACTATTGCTTTCATATTTTGCCGACATCTAATTGAAACAATGTACCTAGTAAACAATAAAGAAACATATATGTTCAAGATTTGCTACCAAGTGTAGTTTAGTAATTTAATTAAAGTTATGATAGTTTGATTAAAATTCTCGTATTGGAGCTTCTAAATACGCAATTACTATTAATATGAAGAAATTTATATTTTAATTATTCAACTTAACTAAAACTCGTATAAATGGGCTAAGGTTGACGTTATGGTTTGATTATACATACTAATTCAATCAAATATCTCATTATTAAGTTTTTGAGCATCCAAGATTAAACTACAATACCTTGTATTCGAGTTTCTAGTTACTAAAATACCATTATTTTAAGCTTTAAAAAATTATATAATAGAAATATATATATATATATATATATATAATATCAAAAAAGCTAATCATCAACATCTGAGATGATATCAAAAAAGTTAAACAAAATATTGTTACCCAATGCAAGAGCATCGATATCTGGAATAGGGTCACTATAACATATTCAGTATTCACAAAGTGGTCGAAAGATCAAGCTATCAACTTCATGATCTTGACATGAACAAGAATCCTCCGTTCCTCTATCATCTTTCACAATATTGATCTTACTTGATCTTGTCTGCGTATCCAGACTTTAGATGCCTGGAGGAAGATGACCATTTGTTGGCCTGGCAGTAGTAATTTTCTTAGTTCTTGGTTTCTTAGGAATTAGGGCAAAATGGACGGGTATAATCTCATGTTTACGACACGAACGTGATCGATCAAAGACATCTAGGGTTTCGTATTACCTTTTGTGAAAGGATAAGTATTAGGATTATCTTGTATTCGTATAGAAATTGGTGTGTGTATATATATATGTATGCATGCATCCTAACTATGTTAGGATTTAACTTACGTCTCAATTTAGGGGGCATATCCTAACTATACAACACAACGTTTTAGAATCCAATCTTGCATACCAAATATTTCCTAGATTTGGAAAGATAATGCAGCCTCAGCTAGGGCAACAGGATTCGGATCGAATTCAAAATATTTGCATCAAAATTCTGATTTGAATCCAATAATATATTTTTTTTACCTTAGTAATTACAGTAACGGACCCGGCACAATGCCCCGGCCCCCCTAAATTTTGAAATTTTTTAACTTTTTATATGTATATTTTTGAGATATTTATATTTTTACCCTTAATTTTTTGATACCTAATTTTTCATCCCCTAATTAAAGATTTTGTCCTTTTGTTTTTTATATTTAAAATTTTTGTCCCTCCCTACATTAATTCTAATTCCGTCCTGCTAGTAAAAGAGGGGCAAAAGAAAAGTTTAATGCCGATGTAACATCTAATTCATTAATATCAAATGTGGACGAATTTCTTGTGAACTTTTAAATGTTATATTTCATATAGTAGGGAAATAATGGGTGTAGATACATCCATTGTAAATTATACTAATTTGTAGCAACGTACCATAAAGTCCGAGAAAGACTTTAAAATATTTGTCAGAAGCCCATATATGTGTGGCAATGGGCCTCACAATGGCCCGATTTGAAGGATCCACCTGCCAGAATGAACTTGATTTAATATAGTCCAAAAATGATGAACAAATTTGAGATAAACTGGTATATTAGCAGATTAGATTACGGATTCTACAACTCAAAAGAACTAAAGAAGAAATGAAGAATTGAGAAATTCAAAGCCCATCTAAATTTGGAATACTACTCGGAAACACGGGAAATTCAAATATGTGAATATAATAATGCATACGAACACGAAATAATAAAAGATGATTTAGTTAGGACTATTAATTAGTCGCATTTTAATTCAAATTCAATCTAGATTTGTTCAGAATTCAATATATATTTTTAATGGATAAAAAAAATTCAATAAATTTTATTCAACTATAAATTTTCTATGGCGGATGTCGCTTGGACATTGTTCAATATTTTCCTACTCCCCCAAGCTTAATTAAAAAAAACGTATAATAAACTTGGAGAACAAGTTGTTCATTTTGCCTAACTTTCTTTTAATTAATAATTTGTGGACTTCTAATATTTTAATTTGCAGAAAGCTATGTCAAAGTGTGATTCTAGATTTCTAACACTTGCAGCCCAAGTTCTTCAATTTGCTATTCAAATACACAATCAAATTTCTAGAACAAGACTAAATTTTACGAAATTTGAACGCTCAACATTATACTAACTCTAATAAATTTTTCGTAATTAACTATTATTAGTCCGGGAAAAAAAATTCTTGATAATTTTTATTAGCAAGGAGATGAAGAATCTCATATCTTAATGATTCAACTCATTTCAAAATCGTAATAACAAAATATAGGGAAAAAAAGTTGATTCATGTCGATTCTACTTTGTGTAAATATCATGAAATGTTTAAAATCCAAATCCTTGACGAATAAATTAATCAGTTATTATGAAAATATATATACTTTCCCACCCTAAAACAATTTCAGTATTTTATAATATTATAAATTTGACACACTAATATACTTCCATCCCTGACCATACCAAAAATACTTATAATAGCGCCATAGTTACCTATATTTAAATCAAGTCTAATTAATAACTAAAAATGCCTATTCTTTTTATATTCAATTTCCTCTTCAAAATATTCGGAATAATAATTTCCAGACCAAAGTTTGGGCCGAAAATACAAACGGGCCTAATCTCTTACAAAAACCCACAAAAACCGAATATTCCTTGCAAGAAATATTATATGTCCAAAATATCTGCGATTTGTGAGGGTTTCTGTAAGAGAACGACAAGGTGAATTTCCATTTATGCCCCTCGGTGTTAGGATTTAGGCAAGTCAAGCTGAGCCTTTGGTTACAAAACCCTCATTTCTCTTCTTTCACTCCGCCTCCAAAGTCGGCTTGCTTCTATCTCTCTTGTCTGTAAGTCATTCGATCTCTTCTCTAGCTGCTTGAACTTGATTGTTGTTTATGTGAGTTGGATATTCATTGATTCTTGTTTGTTAGGTGATGTATGTTTGTGTTGATGTGAATTGGAAGTTGAAGTTATGAGGTGTTTGTTTTGGTGGTACATGTAGGTGGTGTTTGGATTTGATTGTTAGTTTGTTTTGAGTGTGTATATGGTTGGTGATGAAGTGGATCTATGGTTTTTGTATTGGTTGAGTATTGTTTTTTCAGCTTGAGTTGGGTGTTGGAGTTTTTTTTTTTTTTATGTTTGGAAGTGATTTTGGTGTTTGCAAATGCTTTTGATTTAACTGAGTGAGATTTGGATTTGATTGTTGTTTCTCACTGAATTGAGTTGCGAGTTTTTTTTTTTTTTTGTGCTGTTGAATAGCTTGTTTGTGTGAAGTGGTTCTGTTGAATTTGTTGTTTGGCTGAAGGTTTTGGAAGTCTGAACTTGTTTAATGTAAAGAATGAGCTGAAATGTAATTTCTGCATCATGTTTCTTAAAGAACGATAAGTTATATTTATATATCAGCCAGATCTAGGTTTGTTCAGTTTGTACATGTGTTAACTGGTGCTATTGTTTAGATGGATTCTCATGGTTATACTTGTTGACTGGCAGGATTGAAGGCAGGCCTTTCTCAAACTCAAGTTAGGTTGTGAAATTTAGAGGCTGTAAAGATGGTAAGATTGAGATATAATTACAATTTGTGGGATTACTGCTACTTGTCATTTAGGTTGTATCTTACGGTATATATTTTGCTTGATTTTCCAGGTGAAGTTCACAGCTGATGAGCTCCGTAGGATTATGGACTACAAGCACAACATCCGTAATATGTCTGTGATTGCCCATGTCGATCATGGTATGCAAGTCTTGACCTGAATATGATTTTTATTTTGAGTTTCTTGAAGTGATTGTCCGTCTATTCTTTAGAAGAGTATATACTAAATGTAAGTCTTGATTTGTGGCAGGAAAATCCACTCTTACGGATTCACTTGTTGCTGCTGCGGGTATTATTGCCCAAGAAGTTGCTGGTGATGTCAGAATGACTGATACCCGTGCTGATGAAGCTGAACGTGGTATCACTATCAAATCCACCGGTATCTCGTTGTATTATGAGATGTCTGATGAATCATTGAAGAGCTACAAGGGAGAGAGAACTGGCAATGAGTACCTCATCAATCTTATTGACTCTCCCGGACACGTTGACTTCTCTTCTGAAGTGACTGCTGCTCTTCGTATTACTGATGGTGCCCTTGTTGTGGTGGATTGTATTGAAGGAGTGTGTGTCCAAACAGAAACTGTCCTCCGACAGGCCCTTGGTGAAAGGATTCGCCCAGTCTTGACCGTTAACAAGATGGACAGGTGTTTCCTTGAGCTCCAGGTTGATGGAGAGGAGGCATACCAGACATTCCAGAGGGTCATTGAGAATGCTAATGTCATCATGGCTACATATGAAGATCCCCTCCTTGGTGATGTCCAGGTTTACCCCGAGAAAGGTACAGTTGCTTTCTCTGCTGGTCTGCACGGGTGGGCGTTTACTCTGACCAACTTCGCCAAGATGTACGCCTCCAAGTTCGGTGTTGATGAGTCGAAGATGATGGAAAGGTTATGGGGAGAGAATTTCTTTGATCCCGCCACTAAGAAGTGGACTAGCAAGAATACCGGCACTGCTACATGCAAGCGTGGTTTCGTTCAATTTTGCTACGAGCCCATCAAGCAGATCATCAACACTTGCATGAATGATCAGAAAGACAAGTTATGGCCCATGTTACAGAAACTTGGGGTCACGATGAAGTCTGATGAAAAGGAATTGATGGGAAAGGCACTGATGAAACGTGTGATGCAGAACTGGCTTCCTGCCAGCACTGCGCTATTGGAAATGATGATCTTTCATCTTCCATCGCCCTCTACAGCCCAAAAGTACCGTGTGGAGAACTTGTACGAGGGTCCTCTTGATGATGGTTACGCTAATGCCATCAGAAACTGCGATCCTCAGGGGCCGCTCATGCTTTATGTGTCGAAAATGATTCCAGCCTCTGATAAGGGTCGGTTCTTTGCTTTTGGTCGTGTTTTCTCTGGAAAGATCGCAACTGGTGTGAAGGTCAGGATCATGGGACCCAACTATGTCCCTGGAGAAAAAAAGGACTTGTATGTCAAGAGTGTGCAGAGAACTGTTATTTGGATGGGGAAGAAGCAAGAAACTGTTGAAGATGTACCGTGTGGTAACACTGTTGCTTTGGTTGGTCTTGATCAGTTCATCACGAAAAATGCTACACTCACAAACGAGAAGGAAGTTGATGCCCATCCGATTCGTGCCATGAAGTTCTCCGTCTCCCCTGTCGTGCGTGTTGCTGTCTCGTGCAAGGTTGCATCTGATCTCCCGAAGCTTGTTGAAGGGCTGAAGCGTTTGGCCAAGTCCGATCCTATGGTCCTCTGTTCCATCGAGGAATCTGGTGAACACATTGTTGCTGGTGCTGGAGAACTTCATCTCGAAATCTGCCTTAAAGATTTGGTTGAGGATTTCATGGGCGGTGCCGAAATTAACAAATCTGACCCAGTCGTGTCCTTCCGTGAGACCGTGCTCGAGAGGTCGTGCCGTACTGTCATGAGCAAATCACCCAACAAGCACAACCGTCTCTACATGGAAGCTAGGCCGTTGGAAGACGGTCTCGCAGAGGCCATTGACGAAGGGAAAATCGGTCCACGAGACGACCCTAAGGTTCGATCAAAGATTTTAGCAGAAGAATACGGTTGGGACAAGGACTTGGCCAAAAAGATCTGGGCTTTCGGTCCTGAAACAATCGGTCCAAACATGGTGGTTGACATGTGTAAGGGAGTCCAGTACCTTAATGAAATCAAGGATTCCGTTGTTGCTGGTTTCCAGTGGGCTTCCAAGGAAGGCCCGTTAGCCGAAGAAAACATGAGAGGCATTTGCTTTGAGGTTTGTGATGTTGTTCTCCATGCTGATGCTATCCATAGAGGTGGTGGCCAAGTTATTCCTACAGCCAGAAGGGTTATTTATGCTTCCCAAATCACTGCTAAGCCCCGTCTCTTGGAGCCCGTCTACCTTGTTGAGATTCAAGCACCAGAACAAGCTCTTGGAGGTATTTACAGTGTTCTGAACCAGAAACGTGGACATGTGTTTGAAGAATATCAGAGGCCCGGAACCCCTCTCTACAACATCAAGGCTTACTTGCCCGTTATTGAATCATTTGGGTTCTCGAGTACTCTTAGGGCTGCCACATCTGGTCAGGCTTTCCCTCAGTGTGTGTTTGATCATTGGGATATGATGTCTTCGGATCCGTTGGAACAAGGTTCTCAGGCAAATAACCTTGTTTGTGAAATTAGGAAGAGGAAGGGGTTGAAGGAACAAATGACACCCCTGTCAGAATTCGAGGATAAGCTCTAAGCTGGGACGTTTTTTAGAATGAGTTTTATGATGAGTTTCTTAGTTTGGTCTGAGACTTGAGTTGGTTTCATTTTGGTTATGTTATTTTATGTTATGGACACGGTTCTGGTTTTGGTATGATATGATATGATTAGTACTACTTTTTTTTGTTTTAATTAATGTGGCTGCCTGTTTTTGCAGTTATATTACTCATATTTCGTTACTTTGTTGATTCTCAAAACTTCTGATTCTTGTTTTGGAGAATTAATAGATTAATTCTCTTGAAAATGGAAAAGATTTAGGCTCCTTATTTGATATGAAATCAATCATTATGACTTGTTTGATTCATATTTTTCTTAAGATGCTACTTCCAGAAGAGGCGACTGGTGCTATGACCTGTGGGCTTAGCATCTGAATCGTAACGGCGATGCAGATCAGAGCCAGGTTAGTTCGACAATTGCTATTCAGTCAAATTTGTTGTCTTTTGTCAAATTTTAGAGTTATAGAAATGTAATAATCATTGGAATTTGGACCTTTTGCAGCATTCTAGCTCGAATGTTGTAGTTGAGTGGGTCGATACTATTTGGAAACTATCATGGGATCTCGCTGTAAGTTATATCATTCTATTTATATCGGTTGTTCTTTTCATTTTGGTTACAGACTTATGTGGTTCTGTTTCTATATCAAATTCCAGTTTCATATTGATGATCCAGCAGATCTCTTTAGGTTTGACAGATTAGTTTGCTGTGATTGTGGCATGTATTTCGTCCCAACTTCTATTGGCTTCTGCATCTTTCACACGACACTTTCCAGTTGATTCTTATACATCCGACGCCTGTGATCTCTATGGGTAAATCCTTCATGTTCATCTGCATTCTGCAAGTTTGCAAAGCTTGCTTGCATATGTGGATAGGCTGTCATTGAATTCTACGGCATACGCATTCTAGCACGCGAGAGTTTAACTGAGATGATAAGATTAAAGCTCCATTCAGAACATGCATAAGATGCTCCAGTAACAAAATACATGAACAGTTATCTGCATTTTGTCCCTTTACTCTTAGGCCCTGCGATTCGAGTAAATATGATTTTTGTCTGCTTGATTTCGATCCGACGAATATCGTAGCTATGCCGGTTGTCAAACAGCATTTCTGTCCATGGTATCTCAATGTACTTGAGCAGATCAGTGTTGGGAAGTTCTTTTCTATGCAAATATATTTCTGCCTCCTTTTGTCAATTACTTGTTGGATATTTTGAATCCCTTTGATGAATTTACAGAGAAGCTGCTCAAGTCAGTCTGTTCCAGTGTTGATCTATTTTGGACTCTCTTGTATTGATATTAGAAGACCTTCTGTTGTTTCTCAAGTGCAGAAGCATCTGTGTTTTGTCATTGTAATTTTCAGTCAGATTTATGAAATTTTATTATCATTCACGTATCTTATTCTAGCAATAAGCAAAACGACTAGAAACATACTCAGAAAAAAGGTAAAGGGAATTGAAACATGCTTCTGAGTATTTAAACAATATAATTTGAAATTTACGTTATAATAATGATTACCGATTCTGGACATAATACCAATATTATTATATATATTTTTTTATATCTCATTTAAATGAATTCGTAATAAAAAAATTTTAGCAAGCAGATTTTGAATTTCATGTAAAATCCTAAACTAACAACCCAATCTAAGTCTTTGAGAACAAGAGACATTAATACCAATAATACTGTAAAATAGGAAAGACATGAACAAAACGACCGCCCGCGTATTTCAAGTTCAATTCCTTTTTTAATTAGTTGTCTCACTTATTTCAAGTTTAATTCTTTTTCAATTAGTTGTTTCACTCATTATTGGGTCGATTTTGATGATCACTCGTTAAGTAATATTACGATGACACAGTCCTTCTTGATATGTTGTGGGACAATAAAATCATTCATACTTTGAAAAGTGAAAATGTCTACGTGGATGCTATTACGAAGGGGAAATGTTTGTGCAGATGGTCCCACCCACAAGGGCATGATGTTCAATGGTTATTTGGCAACCCGAATGACAATATGGATTATTTTTTAGGAAGAGGATTTACCACTTCTCTAAATTAGTAGCACGTTTTCTTGAATTCGCGTGAAATCGTGTTAATAGCGTAGCGACTACCCAACCATAAATTGAAAAACATGGCGGCAGTATGCTCTCTACATTCAATTTTCAACACAACATGGATCGCAAGGATAATCGAACTCCACAAGGTTAGCTTTTCATTTCAAATCATCCCATCAAACTAATTGGTTTCATCCTGTAATTCCTATGCATATGTTTTGTAATGATTAATTCTCGTCGAATTTCGCAGGCGAAATCGGTCGGATTCTCGTCGAGTTCCTGGAAGTTGCCATAACTTCGATCGTCTTCCTCAAAGGAATCTACCCAAATGGTAATCAAAATACAGTAATTCATAATTCCTCTTTACAGAAATCCTTAATTTCGATGCTGAAAATGCAGGAGCTTTCGAGAGGCGGCGATACATGAATGTGGTGGTTCATAGAGCCAGACATCCCCAGCTGAATCAATACATCCATTCTGCTGTTAATGGGCTCCTTCCTTCCATTAACAAGGTGATTTCTTTGATTTTTTAATTTGTGACATTTCAATTTCAGCCATGAATTGTCTTAAATTTACCCTTTTGTGGAATTGTTGAAATTAGGGTTTGGTGGACAGGGTTGCTGTGATTTTCTTCGGTGATGGTGATGTGCCTGTTGAAAGATTTGTGTTCAAGCTTAATGTGAATGAGGCTTATAATTCTAAGGTGGAACGAGGAGATTTGGAATTCTCTCTTAGATCATTCTTGATTAAGCTGCCTGTATCAGACCCCCTAACTAAGGTTCTTCCACACAGTAAGTTTTCGATTTTTCGTTGATTCTTTCCGTCGGTTTGCATATCGTGAGTACGGTGAAATTATGATTTCTTTTTGTTTACTGGGAAGGAGAGGAACCTGCTATTGACATTGTGTGTATTGGGATAAATGATCTTGTCGACGAACGGTTTGTGTAGGGATGAACTGATTACACCAACTTACCCTAACGTTTGACCTAATTACACGAACCACATATTTTCCCTGAGGATTAGGAAAATTGCTGATCTTTTTCATTTGTCATGCTGCGTATTTGACCAACTCATGTTATTTATAATCATAAAGTCAAGTATTGACTAATGATTGTTGAAGTTGATTAAGGGGTGACTCTTGATAGCCTGTTTATCGGCAGATTGCAGGTGGGAGATAACGGGTTACTTCCGGGCCCTGCCCGAGGCGGGCACGAGCAAAGAAGCAGAAATGTGGATTCCGACGGATGCAAAGCAGTGGGAGCAACCACCACTCATAGTTCCGATCAAATCCATGAGCAGTGATCCTCTAGGGTTGCAGCTCTATGTAGAACACCCTGCTCTCTCAGAGCCAAAGGATTAGGCTGATTTTCTTGTTGTATTCACTTGTAAGATTTCTTCAACGCAGTGTTAATAATTGGTGTTTGCTAAATGACATCTCTGTGCCAGAAGTTTATTATTTGGATAATTACACTAGCATACCCTAAGGTTTAAAATAATTACAGAAACCTCCCACAGGTTTGAGAAGTTGAGAGTCACGGGTAAAATGAAGTAACTCATATGATATTGTCGAAATTCATCAATCTAGATGTAATGAACTTCTCAGGCTTGTATTTAGGTTAAACTTCCAAAGCACGTCTATGCAGAGAGAGAGAGAGAGAGAGTTTAAGATGCTAGAAAAATCAATGAGAACACCACCATAAAAAGAATGAAGAGTTGAAGACGCTATGCTAGTGTACAAACACCAAAATTTATACTCCACTACAATTACAAGAATTAACCGCGCAACTGCTAACCTCATAAGTAAATTTTAACAAACTCAGATGTTTCTTTGTCCATCATTGAAACTACCTATCGGTTGAAGAAACCTGGACCGGCTCGTGAGAGAAGCTCCTCTCCAGCATCTATACCCATCTTTATCATATCATCATAAGCGTATGGACCTTCTCGGGAGGTTTCAAGAACTGTAACAGGTAAAGGGAGAGCCTCAAAATTGGAAATCATCATCCAATAGAAACATTAAAAGCCATACAAATCCATGTAAAAACTTTTGCATGAACTCAGTCTTGTGATCCACTAATAGTCCATATTGTGTCACATTTTGCATATTAATATATTTCTACGAATAAATCAAAGGATGCGACAGAATCTACACAATTTGACGCATATGTAGACCTCAAAGTCAGGTTCAAACAAGAATATTCCAAAATCAAGGTAGCTAGCAGAGAAAGAGGAAAGGGGGCTGGTGGGGCCGCCGCCTCAATGTTTGTGGCCCTTTAGGGTAATTTTTTGAGTTATCTCCATAAGCTTTAATCTCTCTACATAACTTTTGGAAAATTGTATAAATTATTTTCATTGTCGTCCCCCTTCCGCCAAAATCCTAGCTAACTGCTAACAAGCATTCAATGTCAAGATCCTCAAGGAATTGATCTCATACCTTGTGTTCCATCAGGAGATGCAACCAATGCTTTAAAAATACAATTCCCATCTGCATTCTTTTGTGCTAATCCAGCAATTGGAGTACGACACGACCCCTCAAGTTTCTCCAGAAAAGCCCTCTCACACGCAACAGCTAATCTGGTATCCTCATGATTTAAGGATGCTAGGTAGTTGGCCTACGACAAAATACACACTTCAATCAGACATGAACATGAAAGAGTTCAAATTTGTTTCCTAACCAAAACAGAAAGAAGCATCAACTTTTGGCAAAGAGGAAAACAGCCTACCATCTTTTCATCACCGGTTCTGCATGCAATCCCAATAGCCCCCTGAGCCACAGCAGGAAGCATATCTTCAATGGAAAGCACCGAAGTTACGTTTTCAGTCATGTTGAGACGTTTGAGACCGGCTAATGCAAGTAATGTGGCTTTTACTACTCCCTCATTCAATTTTCTCAACCTTGTTTGTACATTGCCTCGAAAGTTCTCCTCAACCTGTTGAAATAAGTTCCATGCTTAAGCCATTTTCGACCAAAAAGAACACACAAATTATAAAATTAGGGCAAGATATTGATCTAAGCATAATAAATTTTTACAATTTGAACTTCAGAACAATTTTCATGTTATGTAGACCTTAAGAAACAGTTTTCTCATCGAAGAACATAGTCCAGATAGACAAAAAAAGAATAGGCCAGTTTAATTTGAGAAGATAACGAAAAGATTGAGCTGCAACAACTTGATCGATAAAGGTAAGAAAGTGGAGTTCTTGGAAATTACGGTATCAAACATTAGTACAAAAACATAAGTATACTAAAGTAAGTATAGTGAGACACTTACTTTTAGTGATGGATATCTGTTGAGAAGTTGCGACTTTCTTCTGAGTGAAGCAGTGCCCACAACGCTCCCAGCAGGAAGCTCGGCCAGAGAAGCTGCAGTCAAGCAAATAAAAGCATCCCGAACATCCTCCCGTGGAAGATTGCATGGCAAAATCGTCTTTTCCGGTAAATACGTAGGAACATCTTTCATGGAATGTACAGAAATATCGATTTCACTATTGATGAGAGCTTCATCTATTTCTTTAGTGAATAAGCC
>JBBMKE010000007.1:3067521-3078315 GCA_037834125.1 Lippia alba
GATAGAGACACGGAATACTTGATTAAAAGATAGCTACCTAACGTCTGAGTGGACAAAGTCATCGGAAAAATTAGTCACGTGACGATACGTGATTTTTTTTGGCCGAAAACGGTGAATTGTCCTTAAATTGCATTTCTATGGGATGAATTTTGCAATTTTTGAAAATGGTGTCCCTAAAATCCAACTTTGTCAATTATACTGGATGAATTTTGCAAATTTCCCGTGAAATTATGATTTCTTTTTGTTTACTGGGAAGGAGGGGAACCTGCTATTGACATTGTGTGTAAGCTGCAAATTGGGATAAATGATCCTTCCGACGAATGGTTTCTGTAGGGACGAATACGTACACTAACATTTGACCTAGTTAGACGAACCACAAAATTTCCCTGAGGTTTAGGAAAATTACAATCTTTTTCTTCTGACATGCTGCCGGTATTTGACCAATGCATGTTATTAGATTGTCGAAGTTGATTATGGCATGAGTCTTGATAGCTCGGTTATCGGCAGATTGCAGGTGGGAGATAACGGGTTACTTTCGGGCCCTGCCCGAGGCGGGCACGAGCAAAGAAACAGAAATGTGGATTCCGACGGATGCAAAGCAGTGGCAGCAACCACCACTCATTGTTCCAATCAAATCCATGAGTAGTGAACCTCTAGGGTTGCAGCTCTATCTGGAACACCCCACTCTCTCAGAGCCAAAGAATTAGGCAGTATCGGATTTTGTTGTATTCACTTGTAAGATTTCTTGAATGCAGTGTTAATAATATCAAAATTGGTGTTTGCTAAATGACATCTCTATGCCAGCATTTTATTATTGGGATAATCTATGACTTGTAAGGTTTAAAGTAATTACAAAACCTCCCCTTACGTCAGAGAAATTAGAGTCACGGGCAACCTGAAGTTAAGTATTCATATTATATCATTGAAATTCATCAATCCAATGTAATGAACTTCTCCTCAGATTTGTATTTAGGTCAAACTTCCAAAGCACATCAGTGTAATTATCCCACCATCGTTATCTATGTTTATGCAGAGAAAGAGAGGAGAACCTTTAAGATGCTGGAAAAATCAGTGAGAACAACACCATAAAAAGAATCAAGATGCTATGCTAGTGTACAAACACCAAAATTTATACTCCACTACAATTAAAAGAATTAACCGCGCAACTGCTAACCTCATAAGTAAATTTTAACAAACTCAGATGTTTCTTTGTCCATCATTGAACTACCTATCGGTTGAAGAAACCTGGACCGGCTCGTGAAAGAAGTTCCTCTCCAGCATCTACACCCATCTTAATCATATCATCATAAGCGTATGGACCTTCTCGGGAGGTTTCAAGAACTATACAGGTAAAGGGAAAGCATCAAAATTGGAAATCAAAATCCAATAGAAACATTAAAAGCCATACAAATCCATGTAAAACTTTTGCATGAACTCAGTCTTGGGATCCACGTATGCAGTGCAAAAATAGTCCATATTGTGCCACATTTCGCATATTAATATATTTCAATCGAATAAATCAATGTGACACCATTTGATGCATATGTAGACCTCAAAGTTCAAGAATATTCCAAAATCAAGGTAGCTACCAGGGACCGAGGAAAGGGGGCTGGTGGGGCGGCCACCTCAATGTTTGTGGCCCTTTAGCATAACTTTAAGTTATCTCCATAAACTTTATTCTTTCTACATAAATTTTCAAAAAATTGCAATTTAACCCACTCAAATGTAAACATTAAATTGCCAACAGGGGTTTGGTCTAAGCGGTAAATGAATTCATTCCTAAGGGCGAGGTCCAGAGTTCAAATTCCCGCTTGGGTGTGCGTGTGAAAAAAAAAAAAATGTAAACATTAAATTATTTTCAATGTCGCCCCCCTTCCCCAAAAATCGTAGCTAACAAGCAGTCAATGGCAAGATCCTCAAGGAATTGATCTCATACCTTGTGTTCCATCAGGAGATGCAACCAATGCTTTAAAAATACAATTCCCATCTGCATTCTTTTGTGCTAATCCAGCAATTGGAGTACGACACGACCCCTCAAGTTTCTCCAGAAAAGCCCTCTCACATGCAACAGCTAATCTGGTATCCTCATGATTTAAGGATGCTAGGTAGTTGGCCTACCACAAGATACACACTTCAATCAGATATGAACATGAAAGAGTTTAAATTTGTTTCCTAACCAAAATGGAAAGAAGCATCAACTTTTGCCAAAGAGGAAAATGACATACCATCTTTTCATCACCGGTTCTGCATGCAATCCCAATAGCCCCCTGAGCAACAGCAGGAAGCATATCTTCAATGGAAAGTACAGAAGTTACATTTTCAGTCATGTTGAGACGTTTGAGACCGGCTAATGCAAGTAATGTGGCTTTTACTACACCCTCATTCAATTTTCTCAACCTTGTTTGTACATTGCCTCGAAAGTTCTCCTCAACCTGTTGAAATAAGTTCCATAGTAAGCCATTTCAGACCAACAAAAAGAAAAACACAAATTATAAAGTTAGGCCAAGATATTGAATTAAGCACAATTAAATGTTTAAATATTAACCTTCAGATACAATTTTCATGTTCAGTTGGACCTTTAGAAACAATTTTCTTATCCAAGAACATTGTCCAGACTCCAGATAGACAAAAAATAGGCCAATATAATTTTAGAAGATAACGAAAAGATTGAGCTGCAACAACTTGATTGATAAAGATAAGAAAGTGGAGTTCTTGGAAATTTCAGCATCAAACATTAGTATAATAACATAAGTATACTAAAGTAAGCATAGTAAGACATTACTTTTAGTGATGGATATCTGTTGAGAAGTTGCGACTTTCTCCTCAGTGAAGCAGTCCCCACAATGCTCCCAGCAGGAAGTTCGGCCAGAGAAGCTGCAGTCAAGCAAATAAAAGCATCCCGAACATCCTCTCGTGGAAGATTGCATGGCAAAATTGTCTTTTCCGGTAAATACGTAGGAACATCTTTCATGGAATGTACAGCAATATCGATTTCACTATTGATGAGAGCTTCATCAATTTCTTTAGTGAATAAGCCCTTCCCACCTATATCCGCTAGCGGCTGACTCAAAATCTTGTCTCCCGTTGTTTTGATGATTACAATCTCAATCGCTCCATCCTCAGCTAACTCGGGATGTGATTGTATTAGCTTATCACGGGTTTCATAAGCTTGCGCAAGGGCTAGTGGACTGTCCTACACAAAGAACAGTAAGATCAAATCTTTCAGTAAGTAGTAATTCATACTTCACATTTTGGGAAAAAGATGGAAAGACAAGAATATACTACAATGATAGATCAACATTAATTTTTTCCACTTGAAACCCAAACTAGAGAAGCACGAGATGACACTTACTCATAATTAGTTACTTTTGTTCTCTCTCTCTCTACACACACACACAATTGGTTTTCTTTAGAGCACAATTCAACCTAAAAATGCAATCTTTACCATAATTACAACCAACCCACCATCAATTAAAAGCAGCTTAACAAGATCTTTCAAGAACTTAATCACTATCCACACAAATCCAAGCTCAAAATGCATTCTTTCACAGTTACACAACAATTGTTTAAACAAACATCACATCCAACACAAATTCAAACCCAAATTGAATAAAGACCGAACTTCACCTTCCCCTGGTCCCAATCCTGATCACGGCAGTCTTCGTCTGCGCCTTCTCCTCCGTAGCAACTGCCCTCGCCACCAAAACCCGCCTCCCTAGAGCACAATTAGGAGATTTCCCGGCCGGCGAGGAAAACCCAAGAGCTGAAACTGAACGGGCGGCGAAATTACTGCAAAACGGCCTCGTTTTGAGGCCGAGATGAGCTTGACTGACTGAAGCTATGGCGGTCTCCATTGCAGGAGATGAATATCGAATATGGATAAGCTGGGTTTCGCTTTTCTTGGATTCGAGGGGGGTTTTAGGATTTGGATTTGGGTAGAAAGTGAATGAGGCTTTTCAATTTGTTGACAAAAGATCATATGACTGCATTGATAGGGGTTTTTTCGACTTATCCTCCAGCTCAGCATCGGAGGATTGACACGTCAGCAATGTGGAATCTTAAAAGAGGTTAAGTGGGTCCCGCTTTTCTATATTAGCCAATGGGCTGTTGCCACCTCATCATGTCACCTTGAAACTCATCATTTTACCTATCGGATATTTCGCAAGATTAATGTGGTAGCAAAAGTACAAGGAATAATAGGAAAATTGACGCAGATCGAAACCGCAATTCTAATATATTTGTGAGCTATTATATTAGCATCACATCTAGTAAAAGAAATAGACTCATTCAAGTTGAAGATTCGATCTAGGTGAAGTTCCGCAGTCGCTTTTTCTTTGGATTGAAAAGAACACATAACTTGGCCTACAGCAGATAACTCAGTCAAAAATTTCTTCAGAGAATCACAAAAAATAATAAAAAAACCCAAAGAAACTAACTAAATTTCCATACGAAAGAGATAAATCTTCCATTGAAAAGAACGGAAAGATAGCATAACATAAAAGAAAAAAAAAATGCAAACCTTGCAACTGATTTCAACGGAACAAATCTGAACTGACGGTGGAATAGAATTGAATAATCCGGCGGTGGAGTAATGATAGTATTCTCCACCGCCGGATCCAAACTTTAATTGATTACTTGATCTTGAGTTTGAATCACATAAAGGGTTTTAGCAAAGAGTTAGAGAGAGAGAGAGAGAGATTTTTTAGGTTTTAATGTGTTAGCATACTTGAAATTAAAACGACTTACATAGCAAAAAGCCGTTTGGTATAGTTATTGGCCCACATAGTTATTAACAAGGAAGGTTAATTTCGTGTTTGGTTACTTGGTATTGTATATTATGTCGTGCCAATTGACTTTAATATACAGCCCGGCCGAAGCCCGACTCTGTTTATGAATTAAGGTGAATATCTCATATCTAATTTTTGTTGTTATTAAGTTGCGATGTTATGCCTTTCACTGTACATAATATTTATTGCCAACTACTGCCCGTCATATCAAGCATTACAACTTTAACAAATTTATACATTTTTAGATTTTGGTTCTAGAGCTTGCAACTTTGGGATCGAAGCTTCAGTGCGCCTCTCGAAAGATCTTTGTTCTAATTAATTCAGCTCAGCTATACAGGTTCAAAATTGTAATAATTTCATTTGCCTCTTTAAGAATTCCATCGCTGCTCAGTTTTAGAATTTCATTCGCTTATGTAAGAATTTCATTCGCTTCTATGTGGGAAGTTTTGGCCTGAATGTTTTGGTTGGTGTGTAGTCGCAGGATTTCGTGATTTGTGTGAATTCAATCAAGGTAAAACCCGCAACTGAGGAGGTAATACTATAACGCCTTAGAGTGTATTATGTTTTGCTAAAATCAATTTTTGTTCTTGGTAATGGTTTGTTGGTGTTCATTTGCTGATTTCTCAGACCAATATTCGTTTGGATATGAACACGTGTTATATTTTGTTGTCTGGACTGCTACATTTTTTAGTGTGGTTTTATGTATTGGGATATGTATAAGAAGAAATTGTTAGCGTGGTATTAAGTGGTTTTCATTTTGACGTATGAACGTCATTTGCAGATTTGAAACTATCTTGAAATGGACTCACACACAAGGCTTCGTTTTTTAGCATGGGTTGAATTTGTTCTTAAACATATGGATGTTTACCTTTCGTTGTTGTACTTGTTGTATGTTTGGTATAATCAAACTGTGGAGAGTGAGCGTGACACCCTAGCGTGGGCCACCATATCCCCCGCACTAAGACCAAACCTATGTACGATTATAGACCGCATAAAAGTCCAATCCTAGCGAACGGGAGACACAACACGGACCCTGGCTAAGCGGGACTAACCCTGTACCAATCAATCAGTAACAATGCAAAACTTCAAAACTATAACAATCAACAAGTCATAACATACATAAGATCATACTTCAAACTTTAACTTTACAAGCGGAAGCAAAACACTTGGCCACACAACCTCAATAAAATACATAACCGAAATAGATAAGATGCAGTGTGTGATACAAGACCAGTAATAACCTAGCTAGACACGAAAATACAAAAAATGACAATGCAGTTTTTCACCTAGCTACACCAAGAACCTGAGGGACAAAGAAAGGAGGGGTCAGTCTCTACAAGACAAAGTGAATGGCATAAATAGTATATAGAAAGCAATAAAATTCATGGGATCCATAATTCCCTCCAAAGTTTTCAAGAAAGAATTTGAACAAGGCATTGTAAGGAATTACAACTTAACAATATTAATTTCAATATCAATCAGTCAATGGCTCGACGAGTGAGCAGCCTCCAACATTTCTCCCTTAGTGTACTAAAGAGTTATTTAAGTGATCATGGTAGAATTAGGTTTCACTTTATTTATAATATTCAATTCAGTGCACAAACAATCCTTTTTTCCTCCGGGTTGGTGGTTCGGGTAGTGAGCCCTTACCACCCAATCAGTATGATCAATGGGTACATGAATCCCAAATGATCGAGAACTCCTTCGATTCACCAAACCTCCAGGTGAACGTCGGGATAGCCCCAAAATGGTGGGACCTATCAAGAGATAGTCGTCAGCCCATGCCTCCTTGGTTCTCTCAATACACATGCCCTTGAGCACCAATCAATGCAATATTCTCGTTAAAATGATTCATTGTCAAACGACAATTCCATTTTCGAAAATATTTGAATTTTGAAAACAATTACATATAGTAAGTATATTTTTGGCCAAAGCATCACATTAAAGGTTGTAGGGTTTATATTATATAACCTATCAATTCCTCTCCTGTACCAACCAAAAAGAGACAAGGAAACAACGTCCCAACCCCCAAACAACCCGAGCCATCCTCCTGATGAAACTCTGGACAAGAAAAGACAAGACAATTGTGAGCCTCGACTCAATATGAACCAAGTTTGACGCACGACAAATGATAAGAATGCAAATGTAGCATTTGTGGAATCACTTCACATCAATTATGTGCCAATAAAGACAAGAAATGCTTCATATTTTCATGTATATAAATTTTAAATTAGATAAAATAAAATAAATAAAAATCATGAAGTAGCATACAAGTATCAATTCATAATATAAAGTATTGAAAAATATGTAAAGGAAACGTACGAAATAAGAGACCAAAGAAAGAAGTAAAAACGGAACGAAAAATAAAAAGGCAACAGCTCACTTTACCCGGGGGGGTTAAAGTTGAACTGAAAAATTACCCTGGCCGGGTAATATCACCTGCAGCAAAAGACCAATTTACCCGACCTGGATAAATTGAACTGGAATTTTTACCCGGTCGGGTAAATTCCCCTGAATTGCTAAAAAAAATGGTAGCAACAACAGGAGTTCGCAGGAAGGCAACAATCACAACAACACCACAAACACTTCCAACAACATATTTCCAACTTCATACATCAAACAAACACCTAAAAACACAAAAGAACCAATTTGGAGACAATCAAATCCATTCACCAACCCCTATAAAATTCCAACTTCACTCATACATCGAAAACCCACAAGACTCATTCATACAATCATATATGCATTCATACACACTCCAAAAAATCCATGCTAGCTCAAGAAATCCCAAGAATCACCCAAACCCTATCAATTTGATTCAATCACAAACCCCAAATAATCTCACCAATTCTTGAGGATGAAGAAGAAAAGAAATGAAGAAGGCGGTGACTTTCACATGGATTCTCAAGAATTTATGGATGAAAACTTGTTCCTTACCTTATCTTGAAAGATTGAACAAAGGAGGAGAAATTGCTTGGCTTTGCTCTTGGAAGTGAAGGAAGAAGAATGAAGAAAGGATGCAAAGTGTATATATATGTCGATGTATATGTGGGAAAGAAAAGGAATAATTGCTCAAAGGCCCTTCAACAATTTAAATGAATGCAAACAAGTCCTAAAGTCGCATAAGTACACAATTAAACCCTTTTCACATAATTCAATTAAGTCCACATAATTCAAATAGGGGCAATTCACGTATGCACAAATTCTCAAAATTACGAACAATTAAGTACTTATTCACGTTCGGTAAACTCAAATACGCAATTATACAGTTAAGTTCACAAAAAAGAAAGAAATTAAAGTCATCCAAAACGATTAAGCGTGCAATTAATGAACGAAAAGAATTAAATAAAATCCTGAATCTCAAAACTCACACGTGTGGCGAGCGTACCTGTACGGTCGACAAACCGTGGTGTCACAGTGAGAGGAGAACGCGTAAGCATAGTTATTCAATCATTGCTAACCAATTGGATCAGATGAAACATTTGCGCCGATTTACTCAAGTGAGCGATTAAAAATGCATTGATAATCTTAGAATGGATAGGAATGCCTTTTGCCGTTTGTATTATCTTTTGGAGCATTTTGGTGGACTTACGCATGAGAGATTTGTGATTATCCCATGTAAGGTTGACATGTTTTTAAATATCTTAGCACACCATCATAAGAACCGTACCGTGAAGGGTGATTTCTATTGTTCCGGTTATATTTGTTAGCCGGTATTTTCGTCAAACTTTAAAGGCGGTGCTTTGCATCAGCAATATGTTAATAATTGAACTGGTTGGCGGTCGTACAATCTTGCTCAACGGAACTGTGGAAGCATTTCAAGGTCAGTTTTATTGTTTCTCACAAAAAGCAATAAATTTTGTTTCGGCAGTTGTATGTTCTTAAAGTATGTATTGCAATTGAAATGCTTGTTATGCCTTTTTTCCCTATTATTATGTCTTTTGTTTATACGTTTAAAATGTAGTCAGAAATTACATGTTTTAAATCTGTGAGTCTGGCCTTTTTCTAGAATATATACTAAAAGTTTGTTGAATTGGCATGGTGAGGTTGTCTTGGTGCCTTAGATGGAATGTATGTAGAGATGATTGTTCATTAAAAGGACCAACCTAAGTATCACATGAGGAAAGGCACAGTCGCTGTTAATGTTCTTGGAGTGTGCAACCCGCAGATGAATTTCATATACGTGCTTGCAGGGTGGGAAGGCTCAGTAGCCGACAACTATGTATTATGCGATGCTTTAAACCGTCCTAATGGCCTTAGGGTGCCTACTGGTATTGAATTAAATTCAGTTGTAGAATATATCAATTTTCTTTATGTTTCATAACTGAATTTCTTTTATGATCATCTGCTTAAAGATTTATTCTGCATTTATTTTCGCTTGTTTTCTTTTTTTATATATGTATGAGAAAGATATGTGTTTTAATTGTTTTTTTAAATCATGTAGGTTGTTATTACCTTGCTGATTGCAGGTACACCAATGCCGACGGATTCCTTACACCATACCAGGGTACTCGATATCATCTCAAATAGTGAGGTTCAGGTGCGGACGCCCCCAAACTCCCAAGAAACTATTCAACCTACGTCACAGCAAGGTGAGGAACGTGATAGAGCGAGCCTTTGGTCTATTGAAAGGGCGTTGGGCCATGCCGTTTATGGTATCCCATAAACGTCAAGAATTGGACCATTCTTGCTTGTGCGATGCTCCATAACTTATCTGAACCCAAATGGAGGTTGACCCAATAGAAGAGTAAGTTCTGCGAGACATGGAGGAGCATGTTGGAGACTATAGGGATTACATTGGAGTATCGATGCCACTCCAATATGGACAGATTTTCGAGACAACATGGCTAACAACATGTTCCAGACATAGAGGCACCATTAATTTGTTTGTTTTTGTTATGTTGGCATTTAAGGAGACTGAGACGGATTTGTTTTTCTTTAGTTTGTGTTTCAGAATTGTTGTTTGGTATTAATGAACAATGCAATGGTTTTTCTAGTTTGGAGCTGACTTGTAATCCACAATTTGATCATTTTGTAGTTCTTAGTGTTATGATTAATTTCGTATTACATGAACTTGTGTGGCCCGAAATATGTGACTGCACTTTAATGTTAAAATGCATTCATGTTTACTATAATAGACTATACACATATTTGATATATTGATGTTAATGTGTCTCGTCCTTGTAGGATATGGATGCATCATGAGCAACTTCAAGAATAAGAACTGAAAGAGGCAAGGGTGTAAATGTGCCTCGGAGATTCTGGAAAAATAAGGAGGAAGAGTGTTTGCTAGTATCCTTTGAGGTTCTTTAGGCTGAGGCGTATAATGTGTCGACGGAAATCGATGCTCGTAATGGCGATGTCGAGACGCTTTTGCAGACCCACGGCCACGATTTCAGAACCGATCATCATCACTTGAGGCTTGCTAATAAAATTTTGCCCTGCATAATCTTACAACTCAAGTATGAGCAGCCGTTCAGTGCATCTACATTTTGGCTCAATGTCCCTAACCCAAATCGAAGCATACTCGTTTCTTCTGTTAAGGTTCATAGCTACAGAGTGAAAAAGGTGTAATAGATTTTGATTAAGTGTGGAAGCAAGGGTAAGATATGTTAGGAATAGTACCCTAGAAAGCCGATTGTATATCTACTTTGTATTTTTTCTTATTGTTATCACAGATAATCTTTGAATAAAATAACGAATTAAGGCAACACTTCTTTATATGCTCTTGCTTGGGTTTGCGTTTACTTTGTCTGTGCATGTATTAGAACTCCCCTAATCCTGATGACTTTAGGACTCTACTATTTAGGTGAAATGGTTCATAAAACGAGTCATATATCACATAAGTCATGATCAGTAAATCACTCCAAGCCGATGAGTCCTACAGATAGTGGGAGTGTCAACTCGGCTCCTTTAAGGCTTGCTTGTGTGATCACGCCCTTAAGAAGGACCACCTTGTTTCATGGAGGTGCAAAGTGTATAGTTGATACGTGCGTGATACATGAGG
>JBBMKE010000007.1:3078415-3101130 GCA_037834125.1 Lippia alba
GATAATAAGTTATTTATTTAATAATAAATAAAGTATAATATTATCCAAAAGGAGTTTGGATATTTTGGCTCTCTTAATGTTGATTTGAATTTGAATCAAATCAAGGTTTGGATATTACTTGATAATCAAGTAATAAGAGAGAGGGACCAAATCCTTAGTCCATAAGGACTAGGTTCGGCCGCCCCTCTCTTGCTATATATAGGGGAGTTCAAACTCCCCTTATGAGTGAGAGATCTTTTGCCTCATGTGTTGAGCAAACTTCCTTTCTCCAAGATAACATAAACCCTAGGTTAAGACTAAATACTAACTAGAGAACTAGCATCCTTACTAATTAGATTGTAGTCAAGTTGGTGGTACTTTTCTAGAGAGCTTCAACTCAGAAGTTTTGAAAGATTCGAGCTTTACCAAGGAGAGGGGATCAAGCCGCGAGAAGAGCGTTCTTGGATGGATTGAAATGCTTCAAGAAATTTTATTAAGAAAGTAAGTTTCTTTACATTACTAATTTGGATTCATGATTGTGAGTTTCGGTCCTTTTGTTGGAAAATTTTTAAAATTTCCGCTGCTTTCTGATTTTATTTTCCAACAAGATGTTGTAATCGACATGTATATGGCGTTATTTATAAAGAGTTGATTGAGTGTCTTAATTATTGAACAATATTGTGAATATTAAATGAGCATTCATCAGCTCTATTAAGACGCATCTTTAATGATCATCAAAGGGAAACCATAAAGTCATGCATGTAGTGTATTAGAGTGAGAAGACTGAATTAAACTCACTTATTAAATTCTTTATTATACTAAGTAGGTGGTAGATATCTTGAAAAAAGATAATTACGAATTGGAATTTATTAAAGCTAGTCTACTTTACATTAAACCATTTTAAGTAATTGACTAGGGAAAAAAAAAAGACAAATACCTTCAATTGCATGTACACATACTACCTTTACTGAACAGAGAATGCCAACCGTAGGGCCATACATGCCGTGTAGTAGCTTGAAAAGAGAGAATTAAACTCACCTTTTGAATTCTTTATTATACAAACTACGTGGTAGATATCTCGAAAAGAGATAATTATGAATTGTAATTTATTAAAGCTAATCTACTTTACATTAAACTCGTTTTAAGTAATTGGCTAGGGAAGAAACAAGACAAATACCTTCAATTGCATGTAGACAAACTTCATCCATCAAGCTGGACTCGTTCACGAGCACACAGTTTCATTGTATAATGAATGAGAGATATGGTTCTTTGTCAAGTCAATGACAGAATCTTAACAGGCCAAACCTGAAACTATTCCTGCTTGATAACCCATGTATCATACAGTACCAATGCAAGTGAGAAAACACTGTGAACATATGCCTATGACTGTCAACCTATGCATGTAAAATAATTCGTATAAGGTTGTTTTGGTTTTATTACCCATTGTGAATTAGCCTTAAAGATTGGCCATAACAGCATTGACCAACCATAAACCAAGCTGCATTCAATTTACATATTACATATACAGTATGCAATATTGTCAGATAAGAGTAACCAATGCAAAGGCATAGTTTTTAGCCAACATTTTATTACACACAACGAAAGGGTGTTACAGATTCACTCTTTCAATACATAACTCAAAAGAAACATAGAACAAAGGCCGGATAACCCAAAGACATTACACACAATCCATAACTAAGAAGGCACCAAGTATAAAGGCCGGATAATAGTGGTTTATTGAAAATTAAAGCATCAAACGATATAGGCAACATTGGTTTATCAATGCGGTGGCGGGGCCGAACATGCGTACCAACGGATTCCAAGCCGGATCATCATGGTAATAGTATCAGAAGCATGATAGATTACCCTGCACAAGTTAAATATACATGGTTAGTTCAAAAAACATTCTGCCCTTAACCCAACAATTTTAAAACAAGCGTTCCAAACTGATATCACTCATACTTCCAGACTGATTACATCCCACGTAGAAAGCAGGACGTGAAGCAAGCCTGCTTCCTGATCATGGCTTACTCCAAACAAAGATAATAGATATTCAAAAGTGTGATACCGCTTTCGCAACATTGCGGCACGACGATTGTAAAATCTATCGTCGTGTCGTAAACTAAAGCACACATTCACAATTCTACCAACCAGTTTAACAACATGGTTTTCAGACCGGGCCACTGCCCGCGACCCATAAGGGCTTCGCGTTCAAGCAGGCCAATGAAGAAAGCATTGTGGGTAGCATTCCAACCGTTTCTGTTGAAACATTGTTCTTGTCTGTGACTTTCAGCTATTAATGTAATGGACTGACTAGGCATTACCAATTCTGAAAAAGTCACCCTAGTTAAGGAAATTCTTAAAAGATAAGTTCACCAAACATACTTGTTTGTAATCAGTATGGCAAAAACACACTCATTCCCTTACCTATTTATAGCCAAAAACAGTACCGATTGTTATCCCAATAATTACTATAAATAATTATAAAATATTCATATGTGTATTAGACGAAAATAACAAATTTCACGTACAACTTTTCAGGAGATACGGGACCCGGGCCGCAAGAGGCACCCCGAGTTTTGACCGGCCGAATAACTCGTTGGTTCGAATAGGCCGTAGTTGAACCTTCGTGCCGGCCGCGGCAAGCGACGATGTGGCCGAACATTACAGGACTCCGCACCGGATACCGAGCTTTCATCTTCAACTAAGTTAGTGGATCAAGTAAATTTTCATAATAATAAAATTAACGAAAATTAAAACAACACTGCTTAATAAAATTCGCCTCGAAATAAACAGAAACAAAGGGTTGTACCATTAATGACTTCACAAGATACTGAAGAATCGCTTTGTATGGTACGACTCTTCCTCCTCGTGCTGGCCACTCCATTTTCAAATATCATCTCAAGCTCATGTATGTTTGGTTCGGGTTTTTAATAATACACACCACACACGTAGTTTACCTACAACAAGTTTAATAAATTCGTCAATACATGCAACACCAAGAATTAGTTATTTAACATTGACAAACCCCAAAAAAAAAAGCATTACCCGGTTGATATAGTCTCAATCCTCCATGCTAGCATAAACATAGTTCGTATTCGGGTCGATTGTTGCCCTTTGAAACTTTTTTAGCCAAGACCAAGCAATTTGGCGTTTGTGGAGAAACTCAAATTTGGTGAAACAATAATAGTTTTCAAACCTTGTATTGAACTTACCGTTGAGTGGCTCCATTTCATTCTTAATTGTTACATGGCTTCGTATAGTTTTTCCCCTACAACCATCGCTTCTTTGACTAATTCCTTCAGAAATTGCATATCGACCTCTTCAGTCCATGAACCAGGATAAAACAACTCTGCCTAGTAGTTTAAGGATTCGTGGTATGCCATTTTTTAAAAGCACAAATGGGAACCAAAAAAGGAAAAGAAAATTGCAAGAGAGATGTCTGTAAAGTTGGTATTGTGACATCCCCTCTTTATAGAGCAATATGGCACAATATTGGGGGTACTATTTCACATGTGACTCACACAGTTGCAATCTCATCCTACTTTTCCAGATAAAACACAAATTATTCCAACAAGCAGCCATAAAAATCTCAAATCATATTTCATCGTCTGCATTATCTCCATTGATTTAAAATAGCAAACTCATTCAAATAAATCAGTTGTCTCGAAATAAAAATGAAATAACAGCAAGCACGAAATACCGCACTCAAAATCTGCCACTACATAATTCACCATAAATTATTACAAATAACTAGAATTTTAGCTTACTAAGGTACACAAACAAACAACCAATATACAATTAATAAAGTACATCGAGAGTCGACTTAATTAGCCATTTAAAATACGCGAGCTGCAATAACACCCAAAAAGATACCTACAAACAACACAACCGCATACGACAAAATATAAATATTCAGGACGTAATTCATAGGACGACCTCTTTCCACCTCGAACCGTCTATCAACCATAGGCGATGAATCGGACCTTTGCATAGCAGACACACAAGGGCATTTGCTGTTTGCATTGTCTTCCTCAGCAATTCCCTTCGAGCTATACCCCTTCTATTCGGTGGATTTGTTATTGGACGAACAAGCTTCGCTCATACGGGAACGTCCACCACACCTATGATATACATCCCACCATATGAAAAATCCCTCATGCTTTACTTACAATGGGCAAATGTAGTCATTCTTCCCGGATTACTAACTGATTTTGACGTATGCAAGAGCATTCCACCATGCCCCTTGGGACATTGTGGGGGAGGTGCAAAACTCATAGTAATACTGCACAACAGCTGACAACACCAATTACCAGAGGACCACCCCTAAATTTAAACATTGACAACATTTGCTAATTGCTACAGGAGAACACATCTAAGATCGCACAACATGGGGAAATTGAGCTACTCTAACGGATAACTAAGATTTATATGTAACCAAAATCACGCGAAATGCCAATTACACGTAGGCAGAAAAAATTAACAATCTTGCGAACAAACAGAAAAACCCTTCAATTACTCTCTAATTTTTCCACATATCATTCATATATAAACCTATTAAGACAATAAGGGATAAGTTCAATGTCTTACCTAACCCTTCAATTACTCTCTAATTTTTCCACATATCATTCATATATAAACCTATTAAGACAATAAGGGATGAGTTCAATGTCTTACCTAAGAGTGGAAGAAGACGTAACCAGCAATGCAGGATTACTCTTCGCGCACGACAAGGAGGATGAGAAACAGAGTCACAAATTGATTGAAATTCCCAGTATTCCATTCCATATAAAAGAAGGGTAATTTAGAAAATTTCATAATTTGTACTACTTTTGTGTGCATATGTCATACGCAATATTAACCAACACTAATTCTTACTTTGGAAATAGTAAGGTTACCAAACATATTAGGTTTTTTTATACTCACCTAATTTTATCTAATAAGCCCGAATAATATTAAGCGAAATTAACTTTACGAGATACCAAACACCTTCCAAGTATTTGGCCTTTGGGTGGTTTGTCCAAGCAGCTAATCATTTTTCCTTTGGTATAATAATTTTGGGTTCGATCACTCGTAATTAGTGTATCGATTTGTCTGGTTAATTTTATTAACTAAAGAGACCTTAGCCTACTAATTAGTTTCTTAGGAACTATGACCTTTTAGGCCTCGGAAGTTTCAGGAAATAATAGGTTTATAATGCCCTTAAATATTTTACGGGAAGAAGATAAGAGAAATAGGGGAGGGGTTTTTGCCTGAAAACGACCCAAAACTGATTTAAATGTTATATTTTATTTCTGAAAGTCAGTTGTGCATGGTGTGGAGCTCGAAAAGAGCTTCAAATGCGTATGTTAATTTTATCTTGAGGTATGATCGGTTCGACATCTATAAGAGAATTGAACCCACAATATTGTTTATCCAAAAAGAGCTCAAAAATGACTTAAATGTTCGATTTTAGCCCCAAAAAGGCAACCACATCTAATCACTTTTAGGTATGTATATATTAAAAATAAAAATAGAAACACTTGCTCTAGTATTTACGGAATCTGATCCCTCTCGATTTCATTAAAATTTACTATTGAGGAATACTAATTATATACAATTTGGATTCAGATCCAATTAGTGGATCTTCTCATCGAATTTGCAGTCGGAATTTTCTGATCCAATCCAAATCCAACTGGTTCACAGCCCGGTAATACAAATTATCCACACCGGGGATTGCTTTAGAAGTATTTTTCAGCCCATCATCCGTTCTCATTAAGTCGTTAAGACATTAACCAACGAAGACTTGTTAGACAGTCTCATATATATCCCGATTCCCGATGGTTGCAGTCTAGTACCAAAATAAAGTTCCAAAAATTTTAATTTTTTGTTATTCACAAAGACTCCAAAACTCTATAGGTTGAACTTTACGTATTGTCTGATCATCGGTGCAACAACTTTGGCATAAGCTTAATATTTACAAGATAGGAAATAACCAATATTCGAATTTTTCATTTTTTTTAACACGCATTCTTAAAGTGATAAAAAATGTTCGAATTCGAGTTATTGTCTGAATCTTTAACCACTTGAGTCCCAAATTCGATTGAATTTAGGTTACTTATTTCCGTTCTTTTAACTTAATGTGATACTTAAATTGTATTATCTATATTGTGACCACATTAATTATTGTTGAGGACCTTCCTCCGGCCCACTTCACAGGCCCTAAGTCCAATACAGTTCACTAAGTTCAATATATTACGTTGATTATGGGGATTTCCTGTTCCCTATTACGTTGATTATGGGGATTTTCTATTTGCTAACCTTAGTTCGTAGGAGTTGAATACGGAAGAAGAGTATAAAGGTAAAGAGGACCGAGATCGTATCTATAGTAAATCGATAAGATGAGGACGTTCGTATTATTATAACTAGAGGGGAAAGGATGAGAAAATGGAAACTCAAGAGAGAAAATCACACAAATAAGAGTGGTACTCAATAATTATATAATTATACCATTTTTTAGTAGATAAGTTTTATTATTATATAATTACACGATTGAAGTGAGGTAAATTATTTCTACCCATAGTACAATAATTTAAGTACGTAAGAGAAAATAAATAAAAATAAAATAAAATTGACTTGGTCAGAGACTAGACTGAACCGGGTCTCACATGAATGGTCAGACTGTGTAAGTTGCATCAGAGTGGTAGTTACGTAAAGTTCAATGGGGAGAATCGCGGGCTGTACTAGTCTGCTCCGCAGCACAGAAAACAATCATGGTGCTGAGCGTGGGCCCCACCATAAGCAGCTCGTGATTCATTTTCCTCTGTCTCTCTACAGTCAAAATGGTGGCAGAAACCCAGAAACACTGCACAACTGGTTTTAAAGTAGGGCTGAGAGGGAAGACAACTGTTAAGATATATATGTTTACTATGCACGATATAATCATACACCTCACCATGCGCAACACACTCCCTCAACGGCTACTCCCCGTTACTGCTCTACTCCCTTCCCGATCAAGTAAAAGGTTGAATTTTCGATCCTAAATTATTTCATAATTTATTTAGGTTCGATAAAATATTTGAGAAGAAAAAATCAGATACTTAAAGATCTGTTAATATGTGTGTATGTATATATGTAATTACTTTTCGATCATAAGAGCGAAACAAAAAATAGTTCGACGTGACATTCGCTTATTTTGAGCAAAAACATATATATTGAGTTTTTAGTTAGATTAATAAGTATTTTTTAAAAAAAATATTTTATATTTATTGGAAATAGATTTTTAACTAAGTTGTTCTTTGAAGTCTTTATTAGGTGATTGAAGGGGGCCTTCAATGCTAAGTTAGAAAATAAACTCCCAATTAAAGAGGGAAAAATAAATCATTAATAAATTATTAACGTGTTATTTTTCTTATTCAAATAACTATTTCGATGCCATTAAGATACCAATCCTTTCTCCAAATTGGGCCACTTAGCCTAGCCCAACTTGACCACACTAATGAAGTCCATACTCTTGATCCTTTTTTTTCCAATTCACCTCATTTAAAAAAAAAATCAATTTTGTGACTGATATTATGCTAATTTTTTTAATTCTATTTTATTTTATTTTATATTTTTTTAATAAAACTGGCAATGCGTCATAAGATTATTGCCGAGGTCCGCTCCTCATATATAACCATAAACCAAGCAATACATACAATCAAGAGTTCATGATCCAAAGATCAGAAACACTGGAAAAGCAAAAGTGTCTCCGGAACAACGGAATAAAAACAAAGCAGCGTGGATAAACAACGATATTATACTAACTTTATTAGAAATCACAAATCGTATTTGACCCAAATAATTAAGAATTATTTGTCCAACGTAATAATTCTACGTGTGTTTAAAAAAAGAAAAATTTAATTAGATGTCTCCCGAATTTTCTGTTACAAAGCATTAGTAGGGAGAATGTGTAGAGGTAAGGTTCACCCTTTTTTTTTTCACCCAAACTCAAATATCATACTCAATCTTTTATTCTTTCCCCATTTTTGTAGAGAATCTCTCGTGGTGTAAGTGAAAAGTTTGCAGGCCACATGTAGAAAAAACCACATGTAACTTTAAGTTGGATTTAGTATAAAGTAGGGGCAGGGTTCGGGTGGGGGGGTTTGATATATGTAGAAAAAGGAGAAACCCATCACCTCAACAAGTGAAGGTGCTTCGTAATTTTTGCCCTTAAAGAAGGGAAGCACAAACACACATGACAATATAATTCATATCCGTCCCCTCTCCACTCATACCAAAAAAATAAAAATAAAAATTACACTTTCCCCCACTTTTTCCAATGCTTTGATAATGACAACATGCATTCAATTCCAAATCTTGTTTCACTTTTCTTTGTCATATTAATCACAACCCTCCACATTTTGTGACCCACTTAAATACTTTTTATTTAATCTCTCTTTCTTTTTTAATTATATTTAACACCCTCGAAATTTTAATTATATCAAATTATTTTTTTTGTTAAATTTAGGGTGGCGTCACTAAGTTTGGGGTTGGAATTTCTCATTTTATCCTGACTTAAATTCAGAATAAACTCTGTATATAAGAATTACCTATTAAGGTGGAAGTAAAATGCGAAATTCAAATTCCAAAATTTATGGAAAATTGATTTGGTGTAATTTATAATTTTTAGAAGGAGTTAAAATATAATAAAAATGACTAACAAATGATCAATTATAATATCTGAAATTTTAAAAATACCTAGATGTAATTTTATTTTTTTACTTTTTACTCTTGGGCTTTTTAGGTTTTGGGGTGGTGACTAAAAGAAAGTAGTAGTTGATGTGGTTGGGTTGATGGGAGCAATAATAGAGTCTTATGAGAGAAAAGGAGGTGAATCAATTCCTATTGGGGGATGATATCCACCCATCCCTCTCTCTACTTTTGGTCTAGTCTTCCACCTCAAGAATTAATGTCATCCATCACCCTCTCCTCATTCAAATTGGATTATTATTGCAATTTCACATCATCACTATCATGATATGTTTACTTTTCTTTCTATAGGTTAGAAGTGGAGCATATTGAGTCTTGTGTTATCTTACATATTTGGACTATTTATGGGATGCCCACTTCAAATAAAATTTTTCCTAATTAGTCATCAATGCACCTAATGAAATCTTTTTAAAAAAAAATTGTGTAACACATGTGAAAGAATTTTGTTTTCTTAAGAAATTTCTTGTTCAAGCGTAGAATATTATGTCATATTACGTGTTACATGCATCAAAACATCAAATATCAGGCTATTAGAATTAACTAATTGAGGCATATCAACATAATGTGATGTAAATCACACCTCAAACTCCAAACGATCGGAGTTAAATCATGTCATGGGCATTTCAGTCTGTATCCATTGCTTGATAATTGGCTTATGACCCACATTTTATATAATTAGTAATCGATTGATATATATGAGGGTGATATCGTTGGATTGATATTTTTTTTTAAGTCATCACAGAACAGATATTTAATTCTCACTATTCAGCCGGTTAACACCAAAATTACTTAACAATATTCCCAAATTCACCGAGCCAAAACTATCGCCGAATATCAAGAATTTCCCTTTTCATTCTTCCCCCTACACTTTTCTTCTTTTTCAATGAACATAATTGTTCAAGGCCAAGGGTAAATCAAACCTAGAAAAACTATAGTACTTTTGGGGGAAATGAATGAAAATGCAGGCCATATATCTAATATGTATCTATCTCCGTGGTATAATTAATTAGATTATGACCCCGTGTCTGTACGGCCAGAGCCTGACCCATGAGGCACAATAATCCTCAACCCCATTATCATTATTACTATTGTAACCAAAAACGTTAGAAAGAAGCACCCAAGCCATGTGGCGTGACTATTATAACAAGTTGATTTGTTTTTTGGACAGTAATTAAAGGGCCAGTTCTATTTGTCTCCTTAATTGCAGCTAATGTGTCTGAAAATATTGCATCTACCACAATGTGCATAAATTGAAGGGAAGATTGCCTGGAAAGCATCGTTTTGGTAATCTATAAGTCTGACTGACTGCTTTATTATGAAATATATTGATAAAAGAAAAGGGTTGGCTGTGCCTATTTGTTTGCCTTTGTTTTTGTAAGTTGAGTTTGATGACTTTGGGTTGTATTGTAAGCATTATGATGATAAAACCAATGTGTGTGACAGCGCACTTCATGGGGTTGGATTGGACCCTGCATGCCTGCATTCAACATACTTACAATAGAGAAAAAGGTTTTATTCCGTATAGTATATATTTTTATATCTTTGGTATGAAAGTTTAATTTTTTTTGTTAGGAGTTGAATTTTATAATCATATAGTCTTTCCTGTGTAAATTGGTATTCAACATGAAACAAATTGTATAATTATTTGCTTTCGACAGCTGGAGTTTCAGTTAGTGTTTGTTCCTTATAGTTGTTATTTGCGTTATTTCGATTTGAGCGCTTAGATTGTACTTTTTGATTTGATAGTATATTAGTTGGTATTTAAAATAATAACAATAATAATAATTATGTATCTACGTACACATATGTACAAATGCTCATATTTGGAAGTCTTTTATTATTACTTATGAATTTAGGAAATTTTCTACTTTTGTCTTTTAATTAGAGGTTCTGGCCTCTGATTAGAGATTTTTTCTTTTAATTAAAAATAAATTACAACTTCACCTCTCTTAAAAATAATACTATTTTTTTATATTATGAATTTTTGTCTACTCATTATAAATTTTGGTTTCATCCATGTACACAGGTATGTTAGGGGTACAGTAATAACACTCGGTTCCCCGAATTCGACCTAATTACACAAACCTGTGAAAGTTGGATTTATCGCGAAGAATTTGAGTTATGTTTACGTTTGGCCGGATTAGTGAAATGTTGGTACTATCGTGTCTATTTTTTTTATTTTTAAGTTAATGATTTATTTTGGCCTTAATATTTGTTTATAGAAAATTTAATTTTTGTAAGATCTCACTTTTTAATGAAATTATGTGTGATTAGGTCAATTTAATCCCACGACAATCATATCTAATTATTTATTATTTAGGTCTTTTCAAAAATCTATACTATGTATTATAATAAGTATGGTATCTTCTTTCTTTTCTATCTCTAGAATAACTACTTTGCCTTTTAAATTATTTATTTATTTATTTTATCGCTTCAATTTTTGTTTTAATACTTTTTTATATAATTTTATAATCTCTTTCTTTTTACTAAAATGACACTATCAAATTTATTTATTATAACTTAGTAATTATTTAATTTTTAGTATTATAGAAAATTTTATTTTAATAATAATTTTTTTACACGCATCGAGTGTGCGCAGTTGCTAATTAACTTAAAAAATGTGCACATCTTATCTGGGCCAAAAACCCTAATATGCCACCCCCTTTCCCTAATTAATTCCAACCCTCTGAAACCCTAAAAACCATCTCTAAAACACTAAAAACGCTAACCCTAACCCCCTTCACAAGGTAGTTCCTACAATTTTTTTCTAAAAACTCTCTGGACTATTTTTTTCTACAATTCTCCCCTCTCTCAGTCAAGTAAGTTAGAAGATGAGTTTCAAGAATCTTAATGTTCCCAAGATGATGCCCGGTGGAGGTGCTGTGTCATCTTTAATCAAGTTAAAAGTTGTTTCCGGGCTCGGTATGTATGGAATTTCCAACAGTCTCTACAATGTCGAGGGAGGGCACCGCGCCATTGTTTTCAACCACATTATTGGCCTCAAATAAAACGTATACCCCGAAGGAAACACAAGGAGAGGCTAAGAGTGCAGTGATGATTGGTCAAGCTATTGCCAATAACCCTACGTTTATTGTCCTGAAGAGAATTGAAGCATCCAGGGAATTTTCACGCACTATTGGTGCTTTAAACAACAACGTCTACTTGAACTCTGATGAGTTGTTGCTCAACCCTCAAGGTCTAGTTTTGGATCAAACCGCAGAAAGTAAACGATCAAGATAACATACTCGGAAACCAATCAGTTCCACTATAATTCGAACCCGTGACCTATTTATTATAAAATTATGAAGATGATAATGACCTGAAAATTAGGATTATGTGTTTCTTGTTGGGTGGAAATTAGTGAAATATAATACAATTCAATGTTAAAGAAAACTTTAAATTTGAGTTAGAAAGTCCATTTCAAATTTCACCCATTTTCCACTAGAATAAAATGACAGTCAACTTTGCCTCCGTTAATCAACATACATTGAAAATCATGTGGCGCGATCAACGCTATCCTTTTTTTTTTTTTAATTAAGTTCATAATAACAATGTCTTATTTTTTTAAAGGGAATTATTCTTGATTCTTCTCATTTCATAAGGGATTCAAATCCGCGGTCGAAAATACAAAATTATATATTTATATAGAAAATTATACGAATCCGTGGTTGAAAATACAAAACTAAATATAAATATAGAAAATTATATTAAAAGGTGAAAGATAAATAGTTAATTAAAATATTAAATATTATAGTCACAAGAGGAACATAAATCGTAAAATTATATCTTAGTCTCAATAAGCCTTGTTTAGTCTGAGGTTCATAACGAAATTTATGAAAGTACATTCATGCCCCCAAGCCTGATGGTTGATATGAGTGTTACATTAAATATATGATCATAATTACAAAATCATCTCTAAAATTTATAAATATAGACAAAATGAACCCTATAAATTATAAATTTAACAATACAATCTCTAAATTCACAAATCAATTAAAAAAATTAGGAATATCTTTAAGAGTGATATAATGGAATCCTAACGAATGTGAGGGGACAACAAACTGTTTTAAAAAATTAGAGATTAAAATAAAATTTCTCAATTTAAATCAATTATATCGTAATTAGCTGATTTTCATATGTAAATTTCCTAATAGAAAATATGAAATCATAAGGAAAATAGAGTTTCAACTTGGAACAAATATAGTGGGAGAAACCTACCACAACCTATTCTTGCATCATTAATGGGTCAAATATTTAGGTACAGTAGGTGCAGGTGCACAATTATACTTTTATAAACTTCATAAGTACCTCTTATTTAATCGTTAACATACTACCTAAGATAAGAACCAAATAAAGTCTTCAAACTTCCCCATTCATCAAACCGCATCAATTAATATCATCAAGTACTAGTAATTTAGCGGTACGCATTATACTGGTTAAATTATAGATATTATATTCAAATATTCGAGTCTATATACTTATTAGGAATAGTTATATACACCTTAGTATCCATCTAATTCAAACTTATAATGGAATAACGAAAAGAAAAGAAAACATGCGAATGAATTGCATGCCCATTAATAAGGTTAAGAAATAATTATATACATTTAGACTTAATTACAATTCAGTTAATTGATTGAGAAATTATATTTTTGTTTTCTAACTTTTGAGAACCATTTGTCGCCCTAACATCCGTTAGAGTTTCGTTATGTCATTTCAAAAATATCTTCATTTTTTAAAATTTGTTTTTTGGACTACAATGGCTGTGATGTTAATTCGTATTTTATAAGGATCGTTTTTTTGTAAACTTTAGGGATGATTTTGTATTTGGTCATACATTTAATGTAACACTCATACATATCATTAGAGACATAAATATACTTTTACAAATTCTATTAGGAATTTAACACCAAACAGAACTTATAGAGACTAAATGTAATTTCTCAATTAAAATAAATTATATTATAATTAGATTTAAATGGAAGATAATCAAACCTAAGTGGTTTCAATATTAAATATTTCATAAGTAGTAATTGACTTTTAGATATCCCAGCAAGTAAGGAAAAATACTAAACTTTTAAAACATTTGTAAGTTGTAACCTAAAGAAGCGAAATTGTAGAAAATAAACACACCAAACTTAATTAAATGTGGTTAATTTATAACGTGCAGATAATAATAAAAACTTTATTATTATACGTGACTAAACTTGAAAGAAATGGGAAAACTATAGCGTACGAAAGGGTGCGTTTTGCACGTCTTGAAGTTGTCCTGAAATGTACAACCCAACAAAAGTTTGCACAGTTTTGCACTATCACCGTACTGCTCGTGCAACCCCCATAACGCCACCTTTGCACGTACCAAACGACGCCGCTCCATACGGGGTTTTAAGATTATGTTAATTACCTTGTTAAGTAATTCAATTTTAGATTAATTGCCGTGAAAAAGGATTTAATTATTTTGTTAATAGTTAAGAAAGATATATTGTTCGTCAATAGTGTAATTTTGTTCCAACGACGAAAGAATTTATTTTAGATAATACACTTGCTTTGAATCTCTTTGATCACTTTGGTATATATATATATATAAAAGATAAATCGTGTATACAGGTCTTGTATGTAATTGAAAATGATTAAATAAAGTAAATTATTTTTTTTAAAATGTGTATACTATAACTTATAATGTACTCATATTGAAAAATTCGTATTTAACATTTTTCAAGTTGTAAATTTTAATAATTTGTAATAATTATATGGCCGAATCGATATATGCAAAACAAATTTATTCAAAAATTATTTTTGGATTTTCTTTTGAAGTATTTTTATACAATTAAGCGAGAGATTTAATCTAACCCCGAATTTTGAGTGATTAATACTCCCATTAAATCTTAACGCATCAATGAATTGCCAAAAATAGTTATCATGTTAGCTAAAATCCAATATCTTAACCGAAACAAGGCGAACTTTTCCCCCAAGCATCGTTTGTGGGCCGAACCGAGATTATAGCATTGAACAAGGATAAATTTGAGAAATTTTCATAATTAAATTCATTTTAACTCTAATACCCCATTTTATTCGTACGTATATATTTGTACGAGATATACATACAAAACTCAAAAGTAAACGATATTCTTTACAAATATTTATTTAAATTAATTAATCAGATACACCTAATCTATCAAAACGTTTTATAATTATCCAAATCACAAAACGACGCCGTATTATCACAGAAAACAATTCGGGTCAAACCCGACCCGCGTCCGTTAAATCACTTCCCCTTATATTTTGCATGTTTCTCAACTTTTTCTCATTCAGTTTCCCTCTCCTCCTCTCACTCTCGTTAATTCTCTCTCTACCGCAAAGCCAAATAAAGCCATTAACACAAGCAGTGATTATTCACGTAGTATTAGCAAGATATATATACGTTTGCAGAGACGATAAGAAGAGAGAATTTGTGATTCAAGGAAGATATATACGTTGATTTAGATCGATATGGCTGTTGAAGCTCGGCATCTCAATTTGTTTCCGCAGCAGATTCTCGGCGGCAGGTTTGTTGTTCGCCTTCCTTTTTACGTTCTGATTTTTCTGTTTTTGGTGTGGAAATCGTGTGTTGGATTGGAAATTTGGAGGTTGATGTATGTCGGATAAATGTTGGTGCAGAGAATTTGTGGTGAATGGCGTTGAAGGCAATGGAAACGTGTTTGGCGCTCCGGTGGGGTATGGAGTGGCGGCGCCGCTATCGGGAACGACGGCGGCGGAGACTGTGTCGCCGATGTACGGTGACGCGATCGCCGCTCGTTTTCCGGCGAAAGCGGCGGCGGCGATGAAATCTGAGAGCGGCTTAACTTGCGTCCCGGTTTGCAGGAAACGGTCGAGAGAAACTGTTAATACGACGAATTCTCTGTTCTCGCCGTTCCCGAGCGGTGTTCAGAATCAGAGCGCGAATAACCGTTGCGGTTCCTTCACCTTCCTCGGCGAAGATTTCTCGCTCCAGATCCAACACCAGCAATTGGAAATCGATCGGTTCATTGCTCAACATGTACGTAGCTATAATTTTACCCAACATCGAATTCATCGTTTAATTTAATATCAATAGGCATTGATGTTAATGTGTTTGATGATGATTGTCATTTGTCCAGACTGAAAAGGTGAGACTGGAAATCGAAGAGCGGCGGAAGAAATACTCCCGGCGAATCGCCGCCGCCGTGGAGGAAAACATGATGAGCAAACTCAAATCAAAAGAGGAAGAAATCGAGAAGATGGGGAAACTAAACTGGGCGCTTGAAGAGCGGGTGAAATCCCTCTGCGTCGAGAATCAAATATGGCGTGATTTAGCTCAGACAAACGAAGCCACCGCAAACGCCTTGAGATGCAATCTGGAACAAGTCCTCGCCCGCGTCCAAGATGAACAACAACAACAACAACAACAGCAACACCGCCACGACGCGGCGGTGGATATCTCCGACGACGCCCAGTCCTGCTGCGGCAGCAACTTCGACGACACCGACCTGCGCACATTCGCCGATCAGGATTGCGCCACAACCACCACCAACAACAACAATGGATACAATGCGCCGATCAAGAACAACAGATCAAAGCGAAACAACAACAGTATCTGCAGAAGCTGCGAGAAAGAGGAATCATGCGTGCTGCTTTTACCCTGCAGACATCTCTGCCTCTGCACTGTTTGCGGGTCATCCCTCCACATCTGCCCCGTTTGTAAATCCCCCAAAACCGCCAGTGTTCACGTTAACCTCTCCTCTTGATGAAAAACATCTTTTCACAATAGAAAAAAGAAACGATATGTTATCTCATTTTCTGTCCTTTTTTTAACTGCGGCGGCGCGTGATTCGCAATCGCCGCCGCGGGAGCGTGAGGTCAACGACGAAATCCTGACACGTAGGACTCGCGCAAATGTCGCTGTTGAGGTGAAAAAGAAAAAGGATACTGGAAATGGCCACTAAGGGGAAAGTCCTTGTGCAGTGGGAATTGCATGATTCGCAGCGATGCTCACGGCAGAGAATGGAGCTGACAGGGCGCGAGAATCGAAGGTTAATAATTTTATTTACTGTATTTGGGGAAGAGGACAAAAGTACGGTAAAAAATTGTATTAATTAATTGAAATTAAAACTGTATCTTCCCGCACCGTTGCGTACCGCAGAGGGGAACCGTCACCGCCACCTGTCGTTATCCGATATACAACGTTTGGTTTTATGAATAAATATTAGTGTGGGAGATACGTAACCGACGGCAGGAGGAGAGGCATGTGAGGTTCACGTGGGTGGTGGGCGCGTGGCCTACCTGGAGTCGCTTTCGGAGGTTGGAGTGGATAAAGTAATGCTGTTATCGGAAAACTGGAAATATTTTAGAATATAATAATTTTATTTATTGTAATTATTTTTAGAATATATTTTGATAATTAGATCATTAAATATTTGGGGTGGCAAACGTCGTTTTCGGTTTTGGAGAGGGAAAGTGGATGCGAGGGGTTACTTGGTTGGATCAAATGTAATCGATTTTTCCTATAAAAAAAGATCAGAAAAGGAAATAAAGAAAGAAAATGTAATTATTTAAGTTTCTTAATTAATTGAGAATTTTATTGTAACTCCGACAAAATAATATGAAAAATGCGAGGAGAAATATTAGAAAATTTAAAATGGTCTATCAGCTACAACACTAGCACAACAAAATCACAAAATTATTATATTGTAATTAATACATTTTATAACTGTTCATTTTTTACATATTAAAAGAATAGATTATGTTGATTTAATCAGAAAAAAATTTCGTATTTTTGCTCTTGATCTTGTGGATCATTGTCCTTGATTTTTTAACTAATAAATGGCAGTGATTAAAATTAGCTAAATTTAGGGTGCCCCAATCTCCAAAATTAAAGAAATAAATTTAAGGAGTACGGATATCCCGGCCATGCCTACTCCATTAATTGTTTTTATTTTTCATTTTCTCAAAGATTTTTCAAAAGGAGAAAGAAAGTGGGTTAATCCAAGGTTACCTTCACGTGAAATCAATGCCTGTCCTTCAATTTTCAGGTCACAATTAATTGAAAAGATTAATATGGTTCAATGCGATTGAAACAAGGATATTTTTCTGTGTTGGGGGCATCAAATCTTAGTATTTAATAATTTATATACTTATTTATTTTTATTTCTTCTAAACACATACGTCTAAACCAAAAAGGTTAAAGAAAACGAATCCTTTTAATCATTTGAATTACTCTCTATCGCCTACTAATTAATATACTTGAAACGTGTACAAACGAAAAATATATCTGTACTTAGAACATGTTAAATCATGCATCTTTGATGTAATTATTGCCTTGCTTGGCTTAATTTTTCCTTTTCTCTTTTTTACATATATCAAATTGTTATTGAATTTAAGTGTAGATTTTAGAAATTTTAATTAATTACATAACAAGTGTTCTTAGAAAGGAAATATGACTGGCATCTCCCCCGTTCGGGATAGGAATAGCCTTCGAGCTTCACCTGTTAACAACACATCCGGTGAAGTCTACCCATTTCGGTTGATCTATAATCTAATTTAAAATTAATTGAATGATAAGTGTAAAATTTACATAATTTATTAGATATGAACGAATTGGGTAATAAACTATAATCTTGTTAATAAGTAAAGGTATTTGACAATAATTTTCTCTGATACCAATGGTTGGTTCGGAAGGATAATTACAAATAAAACAGATGACTACATGCTGTTGCTGCCAGGAAAATGAGTTTTTGTCACCTAATAATTTAAAAGTATGGTTATCAATTGTGACGTTTTTTTTGTTTGGAAGCCTGAAATAAGAAATGAGTGCATGTACCACGAAAGATTCTTTCTTTACATGTGATGTATAATATATACATTAATAAAACTATGACTTTGCTTTAATTTCTTTGTCATTCTTTTAAATTTTAGGGATGATAGGTGTTGGGGGTGGCCGGGTGGGGGCATATAGATACAGCTACATAAATAAATATATAATGAGAGTTATATAGTGTAGAGATCCACACAAATCGAACCGAATTTCAACCATTCCTTTAGGTATAAATCGATCTTGAATTAAGCAAATTGAGCACTTTAGTAAATCAAGAGTTGGAATTTAATCGAGCTCAATATAATTCAAACCCTCCATTTATTGTTGGGGTGGGTCGACGAGATTTATAAATAAAATTTTTAATTTTGAGATTGAATCTTATGAATACTATAGTAAAAATAAATGAATTATAAATAGAATAAATGAATAATTACTAAGGAGCAATTTGTTCTTATTTGACTATCTAATTCTTTGTTAGGTAAACTTCGTTATTTCATTAGCTATTAGTATTATTAATGTTGTGTATGACCTAGATACATATTTCTCATTTTTAAAAGGTTTCATCAAGGAATAGTTATGTGAAAGGAAGACTTCTTCACAGTAGATTTATTTGGAATAGCATTAAAGACAACGTATATATCCATAATAAATTAAAGATAATTACATATTTTCATATATATTCTTACCAAGGAACTTATGTGCCATTAATCCAAAATCAAAGAATTAAACCTTAATATTAAATTTGGGGTCGTCTTAAGTCTCTCGATCAGTTATACTCTTTAAGGTCTCTATAATTCATCGAAAAAAAATAATACTTGTTAGTCCTTATTATCTACATTAGTATGTAAATATATAAAAAGGTCAATTATATATATCTAACTTCAATTTTAATAGGGTAATCACAATTGTTATCTCGTGTTTAGATATACTTATATCCCACTTAAAATTTTGATTATACACAATCTCCATGAATAATTTATTTTGGTATATTTTTTTTCTTGGTACAACCCATGGATAATGCATTACTTACACATAGCTCTCATATAAAATATATTAATTATACAAAAAAAGGGGCATATCTGCAAGACACTGCAAAAAATTTCATACAGAAAGTAAGTGTAATTATATCTAAAAGTGGAGTATCACTTATAATTGCCCATTCCATTCGCGAACAAAATCTCTGATCTATATATTTACTAATTGTAATAGGGAGCAAAAAAAACTCATTGTGTGGTGATATATTTGTCTTTAAAATAGAAAATTAATTATTAGTGGAGCATGTAAAATGTAATATGAATTGAAATGTCAATATCACAAACATTGCACATAAATATTGAATAAAATTTTAAAACTTATACGCAATCAATGGCTAATAAATCAAGAGAAGTACTTTTGTCCAAAGAAAAATTAAATTAGTCGTGGGTGAGCACAATCGATTGGCAAGTTTTTGTTGGAGCAATTAGCATGTCAAGATCATCATCATTTTGTATAATGTGGTTCCTTTCCTCTTATCGTCTTCATATTTAAAAGGATAGATTGAAATTGCCGCAATATATTATTATAATTTTGAGCTTAAGTTTAAAAGTGGGATTCATTATAAATGAATATGGTCTATGTTAGATGAATATTCACGAGAAGTTGACATCAAGAAAAGAAAAGCTTGTTTGACCCTCTACAATGTTGTCGCTAACTTAGTTGGATAATTATTTTGACGACCAATACATTAATATTATCAAGAGCCTTTTGATACAAGAAATACCAACGACATACGATAAAAGTATGTAAACCACAATTTTTTTTTGTAAAAATCACAATGCGATAGGGCTGTAAACATATAATAATGGGCGGGGATAAACAGTATTTAAATTCAAATTTGTTTAGCATAGTCATTTTCCGAATTTATATTCATTATCCGGCGAATAATAAAAACGATACACCTATTGAATCAGTTGGATTTATCCGAATATCGGATTATTTGTATTTGTGACAATATTTGATTAGTAAATTATCCGAATTTAAATCCGAATACAAATCCCTTTACCGATTATATATATACTAGCATTTCATCCCGTGCTATGCACGGATTGATTAAAAATATCATTATCTTTTTTAATATATGAATTATAAAACTTGTGTATTAATGATTTTAAAAAAATAATAAATATTAAACCGATGACTAACTATACAAATTACATTTGTGATTTTGTAGTAGAAAGATGAAAAAAAAAAGAATTTAGAAGAAAGACAAATAAACCACATCGGTAATAACAACAAATTAGAAGAAATAATTGAAAAATATTAATATATATATTCAATCATAGGTTATAAGGAACAAGCAGGAACAACAATAATTTAAGTGGAAGTTAATGAACGCATGTATTGTATCAAATATTATTGGTGATGGAAAAACCCCCTCGAGGCAAAAAGATAAATAGGGAGTAATTTATGAAGAAACAAAGAAATTTATTGATACATACTAATTTAAAAAATCACCAAAGTAAGATAAAAACTATGCTAAACAATCATTCAAATAATATTTATAAAAAACCTCAAAAATTAAAATTTAATAAAAAAATAATCATGGTAAAAAAGGACTCAATCATAATAAAAAATACTTATCCACTAAAAGGTTTTAATAACAAATACAATTAAACTTAAATCTTAAATAAAAAAATCAATAAGTAATATTTTAAGAAGAAAGTAAAAATAAAAATACTAAAAATTAAATACTTTTTATTTAGTAAAATACAATAAAATGAAAATGTATTTTATAAAGTATAAGTAATAATCTAACCTAATTGTAGAATATTGAAAACATATATGAAAAATAATGCACAAAAGCAGCAAAACATGACTTAAAAATTAATAAAATAATAATGATAAAGATAACTTGGTCCTAAGTGTTCAAATAAAATAATACAATTCATAAAACATCTTGAAATTCAATTAATTATATATATTATAGGCCTATGAGAACACATAGTAGTTGTGTGAAATATATAAGAGAGTAAATTTACTTATTTAAATAAGAAAAGAAAGTATAATATTAACGAATACTTAATATTTTACCAGACGATTAATAAAAATTGAAAAATAAATAACAAATATAAAAAATTAATATTTAAGAATATAAGAGACATAAAAAAATATTATTGACTTCAAAATAATTATTCTTAAAACTCTCGAAAGACATTACAATATCATCCATTGTCCATAAGAAATATTATAAAGAAAAATACATATAGTTAAAAGCACAATACAAAGATTTAAAAGAAATTAATAATCGAAGAATCAATTGATTTATATGTAAAGGCCTAGTTGGACAATTTCATACAAATAAATTCTAAAAAATATGAATAAATTATTTAAGAATAAATTGGCTTCATCAGATAAGGAATCAAACAGATATTAATTTAACTATAATTGATAAACAATCATTTCTTTAAATAAACAAAAAAATATTAAAAAATAAAACAATAAAAGATTAATAAAATTAAATAAAATCATAAAACAATAAAAAAGAAACGTCCATATCCCTAAACAAATACTGTAACAAACATAAATAAAAAGATTTTAAAAATTGTTAAAATCAACATAATAAAATTAAAAGAAAAAAATAATATACAAAACTAAAAGTAAAAACTATTAAGATTGTGTGTACCGAGAAAGGCCAAAAGAAATGAAGACGAACGGAGTTGGCAATGTGAGAGTGAAGAGAGAAAGGAAGAAATCAGAGCAAAAAATAAATAAAATTAGGATGAAAACTATTACGTTCAATAAGTGTTTAAAACTTTTAGAGAAAATTGTATTTTTGGTCCCATAGGAAATAAGTCAATATTTTTTTTGGTACCGTAGTTTTTAAATAGTCCCACACTTTTAGTTTTTCGACAAATATAGTCACAAAGTGAAAATTTTTCAATATTAGTCCCAAAAAATTTAAAAATATATATTTATAATATTTCTTCTTAATTAAAAATGCATATCAAATATAAGGAAAAAATTAAAAGAATACCAATCACATGATATTTTTCCTTAATAAATAATAAATTATTACATTTTAAAGTATTGCTTTAAAATTATAAAATAAAAAATATAAAAATATTATACAAAATAACATAATTAATAAAATAATCTTCAATAAAATAAAAGCAATTTGTAGCCATTTATTAAAATATAT
>JBBMKE010000007.1:3117780-3132144 GCA_037834125.1 Lippia alba
GTTGTATTTTATGTAAAAAAAAGAAAAGGAAAAAGAAAAAATTGTCTGAGAAAACGGTACTAAGTGAACAGGTTTTTCAAAAAAAAAAAAAAAAAAAGGAATGTTTACAGATTTATGGTGAAATTCAGGTGCAGTTATATTCAATCAAAGCATTTTCCTTAAGAAGCCAACAGGGGTTGGCCAAGTGGTGAGAGTTCTTTCTTGAAGGCAAAGACCCAAGTTCGAATCCCTCAGGCCACTTGGGGTGTGTGCGTTAAAAAAAAAAACATTTTCCTCAAGTCGACATATAATTACATTCAATTTATAAATTTATAACGAAATTCAGGTATCGTTACATTCAATCGAAGCGTTTTCCTCAAATTGAAGTATAATTACAGTCAATCAAAGCATTTTCCTCAAATCTAAATTTAAATTACATAAATGATTACGTTTTTCTCAAATCCAGATAATTACATTCAATTGAGGCGGTTACATACTTGTAGATGAGAGGGGTGAAGATAATCTTGTGAGACCGACCGGTGAATTGAATCTTGTAGATGAGAGGGTCCTGTGAGACCGACCGGTGAAACTTAAAGAAGAAGAGAATTTATGAGAGAAATTAGAGAAAATTGAATTGAATTATTATTGTTAATAATCAGAAATGTAATGTCAATTATATATAATTAAAAGATATTCTAGATTACGTGACTCTGAAAGGACTAAAAACTCCTATTTTTAATGCATATCTTAAATATTTAACAATCTATCTAATTCCTACTTCTTTTTCTTGATTTCTCTCTTCATATTCTACATCTCCATCCGTATCAAATTATTATTTAAATCAATCAAAACATTTCTTATAATCTATATCTCCATCCGTATCAAATTATTAGTTAAATCAATCAAATTATTCATTTATAAGCAGAGATGTTTACCATTAAATTATCTATTTATCTCAAACTTGGGAACTTATAATCAATCAATAACGACACTGATTCTATGCCCATTTAAAAAACACTTGAGGCCCGGTGAAAACGCCATATTAGATAAAAGTCATAAAGCATGCACCGTGTACAAAAAATTCCAAAAGGATCGACCATAAAACATAGGTCACATAATTTTCTTTCTTTGGGTGCGCAAAGCCAAACATAGGTGACATAAGATGGAATATAACTATATAAGAATAATATAAGAATATTGATTATTCTTAAATCTTAAAAGAATGTGATGCTCCAATACTTGAGTATATGAAAGTTAGCTGCATACATAATTTTATTCCTGACTTATTAAAAAAAGTTTATGGAGAAAAGTTTTACTTGTCGTTCATAAATTTTAATTAACTAATATTATATCAAGGTAGTGCATGACTAATTATTAATTGAGTTGCTATATTTCCATTTAAAAATCATATAAATAAAATACCTATTTGATTTTTTATATTTTTCATTTTCTAATTAAAGCATAAAAAATGAAACATGTTTATATTATTTTATTTTAGAAATTTTTTATACTATTAAGTCTCAATTTTCAAGTTAATATTTACAGATAATCTATATATATTATAAAAGTGCGAGTTGGGGTTTTTGATTTCTTGAAACTTTGTGATCGGCCAAAATACCCTTATTGTAAGTTTTTTAGTAAAATACAATTAAGGGTATTTTTGTAAAATACTAAATTGATACATGAATATTCTTTTTGTGAAAGACCGAACTACCCTTATTGTAAGATTTTTAGTAAAATACAATTAAGGGTAGTTTTGTAAAATACTAAATATATAAATATTCTTGCAGGATTTTTAGTTCTAATCAAACTCTTAATTGTCTTCATGTTTAATCAGAATATATTTTTATATCTTTTTTTCATTATTATAAAACACTATATAATTATAATCTTATAAGTTTTTGAATAAATTAATTCTAATAGTATAAATTATATGTTTCCGAATAAATTAATTCTGATAGTATTCTAATATTATGTCTTGTATGTTTAATAGAAGGAAAACCATGCACAATTCAATTAATAAATTAATTTAGAACAAATTAAACAAGAGTGATTGAGTACTACTACATTCAATTTATTCTTTATGGATGGTAATGCAAAATCAAAAGAGTACACATACAATTTATTCTTTTGGGAGGGACACGAAATTAGAAAACGTAAAAACCAATTGTAAGTATTCAATATTTTGAATATTTGTTTTCTTTTGTTTCTTTTGATGCAACAACTGTAATCGTGAATTTGATATTTGTTTTTTTCTTCTTCTTTTGACATGAAACTACTCTAATTAACAAAAGAGTGAGACCTCTAAGAAAACCTACGACAGTTACATGCCTGTTTAACCAAAACTAATAATTAAACGAATAGTGTGGGTTATTTGAATTTTGGGGTTTTACGACTCAAAGTTGAGCAGTTTATTTTAGATCAACATATCGACAAACTAAATTTAGTGGACAATTTTAAATCCCTATGTTAAATTATTGATCTAAAATAACTGTTCAACTTTATGATAATTGATAACAGAGCAATATTTTAATCTATATGAAAAATAATAATTAATAACCGTTCAACTTTATGATAATTGATATAATAGAGCAATATTTTAATCTATATGAAAAAAATAATTAATTTATGTTGAAGCGTATTTAAGAAAGAATAAGACGAATATATATATTTTAACGTAAGATTCTAGAAAATTCTTATAGGAGAAACATAGTCTCTAATTCCTCTAGGAGAAATCAAAACTATATCCCAATAACAATTGTGTTAATAATTTTTATTTAGGGATAATAATGTAAATACATATTATAATAAACTAATTTAAATATGTTAAAATAGTACTTATTAACTTAAAAGATTACTCTTCATAAAATAGAATTAAAACTCCTTCAATTTATATATATATATATATATATATACTTCAAAACAATATGAAATATTTATTATAATAAGAAACACTAATGAATTGGAAGATAACAAATTAATTCACTTCATAAAGTTTGATAATGAGATGTTTAAAGTGTGTATCTTCCATTTTTATATAAAAGATCTTAAATCGATTAATAGCATGTTTTGTGATTAAAAAAAATCCTTCAACAATAATAATTGAAAAAAAATATAGAATTTTAATCTTATGGACGGTAGAAAGACATGTTTCTTAAATATATTATTTACTTTCTGTGCATGAAGTATTTTGGATTAGTTTCCTATTATATAAATCTTCGTTACTTAAACATAACACAATATTTACTAACACGTCGGATACGATTCACAAATATAATACATTAACAAAAATAAAGTTATATTTTTTGAGAGCATATTTCACAAAGAACGAGCAATAATATTTTTAAAGGATAAATCAGAGAAGGGGCTAAAATAGTAATTATGTTAATAGTTTTTAATTAGAAATAATTATGTAAATACATATTATAAATTATTAATTTAAAATATTAAAAAAAGTATTTATTATGGCTTACAATTGAACTTTCGTAGAATAAAATTAAAATTCCTTTAATTTATAAAAAAATCTATAGGTAGTCTAATAAGAAATTATTTAATGTTAATATATTAGTTAATTTTATTTAAATTTGATAATATAAGTTACCCATTTTTTCCGTTTAAGGCCGACAATTTGAAAATTTTATTATAATGAGAGGTGTCAATGAATTATAAGATAATAAATTAATCCACAATATTATAAATTTGATAATTGAACGTTTTCAATTACATATTGTTAATGCGTGTATCTCTCATTTTATACAAAGATCATATATAGGAGTTTTATAATAACATTATGATTGAAGAATTCAACAATATAGAGTGGGAAAAATACAATCTAATAATATATATAGGGATAGTTACATCCACCTACCCTAAGGTTTGCCCTAATAACAACCCGGTCCCTAATTCTTTCAATTTTACCATTTAGTCCCTACATTGCAAGTTTGTCATGAGATCCCTGACGAAAAATAAACGGCTATAAACTGTCATTTTATGGTATTCAATATTGTTATATTTAGGTCCCTCAAGTTTAGATTTCATAACAAAACGATCCTCATACTTTATGAAACTAACAGAACAGTCCCTGAACATTTTAGTCATTTTACAAATAATAATAAAATATTCAAGGATAATTTTGAAAGGACAGACCTAAAAGCTAACGGAACCCTAACGGTAAAAATGGACTTCTAATGGAATCAAACCTGCGGGATTAAATGGTAAAATCGAAAAGAATAGGGATCGAATTGTTATTAGGGCAAACCTCAGGATAGGTGTATGTAATTATCCTTTACAAATATTTCTGAGTGTTTCTTATATTTCTTCCTACCTTGCCAAAATTCCAACCTCACAACATATAAAGGTAGTTAGGGGTCAACATAAAAGTATTCGATTTCTCGATTACCTCGTACAACATCACCTCGCATCGCATCTGCAAGGTGGGCCAGGGACGTGCCACGGTTCGGCGCCATCCTTCAGCTTGGCAACAAGATGTAGAACACTATTCCCATGCTTGTCCGTTTGGCCAAATATCCTTTCCTTCATCAGTCCTTTCTTGAGCAGGTAATCATACACATTAGCCCTCCTGTTTTCGGCGGCAAACAAAACGGCATTCTTATTGTCGATGTTGGAATCGTGTATGGCGATTTTGAGCTTGTCGAGAACCTCTTTCACGATCTCTATCACGCCATTTCGGGCAGCGACAAGAATAGGTGTTTCCTTCTTTGCTATACTCCTCTCCAATGCCTATCTTTCTGGTTTTCCAATATCAGCAGTTAAAGGATTCCATGAAAGAAATTGCCTTGTAATTAGTGATAATTACCATTTCTTTTGAAAGTAAGCATGATAATGCATGCATCTTACCTTTTCTTTGGGCCTCAGTCATCTTCGTCATCTCTTCCTTTTCTTCTGCACTGTACTCGTCAGTTAATTGTTGATTTTCGTCCGACGATATTAAGTCAACTGCTGAAAGAAACAATTATTAATCTTCTTGACCATTAATGGAGGAGTTACGTACCAAAATGAATTACATGGTTAGGAAAAGAAAAAAGATTGAAAATGGAGATATTTTGATATTAGTTAAGTTGTGAGATATTATAAAAGTGATTTTAAATGTACCGAAATTAGGATAACAAAAATGAAATTAAGCCCGAGTAATACTGTCTAGTTGGAAGGAAAAAGAGACGAATGTTTATGAGACGAATTTGGTTAGGGATAATAATTTTTTGCATCCTGTATTATGACTATTTTTATACTTTGCATCCCCAACTATGAAACATCTGAGTTTGCATTCTAAACTATTGTTTTGTAATGATTTGCAACCTGGTTCCAATGGATGTGTGACACGTACCCCAAATTTCTGCCACATGTCACATAATGAGTGGAACCAGGTTACAATTTGTTACAAAACAAAAGTTTAGGATGCAAACGCAGACGTTTCATAGTTGGGGATGCAAAGTGTAAAAATGACCATGGTACAGGATGCAAAAAATTATTATCCCTATGAAAAATGATATCTTAAGTTTGTAATTTTTTTTAGAAAAGCCTATATTATCCTAATGGGAAACTATAGTCTTTCAATAAAAGATAATCGAAATAATTTAATTGTTAAAGTCCCGATGTCAAAGAATAGAATCTTTATGTGAACATTCAAACCGATGTGACCAAATGCCTTAAAGCTTTTTTTTTTTTTTTGTTACACACACGCACACCCAAGCGAGGTTTCGAACCGGATGCCTTAAAGCTCTGCGTCAAAGACACATCTTGGCTTTGACATTTAGGATTTGGGCACTTAAATTTGGCGGATTGAAATTTCTATCAAAAAAAGAAATGGTAAGAGAATTGTTCCAGACAAGCCAACCAGATCAATTATGCGAAGGGTATCTACTCGAAAAACAATTTAGAAAAAGTTTTCCGAAAAAGTCAAACTCAAATGCACGAACGCCACTAGAGCTCATCCACGTCGATGTAAGAAATTAAATGACACCATTACCCCGCGTCTATGAGGTTACTATACCAAACAAACACTCAATTTTATATGAAGTGTCCCATTTTAATTAATCTATCTGCACTTACCCGTGATAATCGATTAATTGTTGCTTCCATAACATTTTTAGAAGCTCTTTACTTCAGTTGAAAAGGCCTTATTGGTTATATAAACCCTCACTTTTTAGGCTTTATTTTGCAAGTTTGACAAACTAGCATTTTCTTGGAGCCCCGAGACAAATCAAGAATTGAGGTGAGATGATTGCCAACCAAAATTGTTGTTGCTATTTAAGCTGGTGAGAAATGATTAAACTATTTTACCATTATGCCCTCTTTATCAGGTAAAATTACTTCCCTTTTTGTCATCTTTCCCAAAGAACGTTGGACACATATATCAATACAGGGGTATTATGGGCAATTAGCACGTAACCAATATATTACTCACCTGCAAAGTAAAGCACCTCACCTTTTTTGTTTAGATTGGTCAACTCACAAACCATCAAAGTAAAGAACCCACAAGTTAAAATAACCAAGATTTTTTTTAAAATTAGACCATTGACCTTGGATAACTAACCAGTGAAGTTTAGAGCTTCTTAGAAGTTTATAGCAGTCTTGTACTAAATTTTGTAGATGATGATCTTCAACTTCATCTTTCTTGTATCTATATCAACCTTAATTTTACTTACTTTTTTTTTGTTTTTATTTTGTAGATGATGATCTTCAACTTCATCTTTCTTGAATCTATCTCAACCTTAATTTTACTCTTTTTTTTTTAATATTTTAGAAATTCTCTACACCTAATTAAATGAGAAACTAATTTCTTAACGTACTAATAGCACTTTTACGAGAACTTCATGGAACATAGTATTTTACCTAAATTTTAATGGTTACGCTGTAAATATAACCGAATTCTTCACTAATGCATTTGGAGAGAAACGTGATTCTTGAATACTGCATTTGGAGAGAGCTTTCATCAACTCTTTATAAGATTTATTTAATTTTGTTATGAAAATTAATATATAGTTCAAGAGACAAGATTTTTTGCCAAAGGGCCCAAAACATAAGTAGAAATACGCCCGAAGGTTAAATCCTAATACAAAAGAACACATCCTAAGTAGAATTAGTACAGCTTTTCAGATATCAAAACTGTTGCATACAACAGCCTAAATACATTATTTTATGAATTACCTCAACCTTTTTACATGATAAACCGACACATTCATGATACAATCAAATTTGAACCGCAGAGCAACATAAAATAAAAATAAAAAATAAAATTACAGACCTTGAATTTTCCTTCTCCACTTCTCAAACATATTGATATTACTAGTAACTCTCCCTAAAGACCAAAACCAAAGTGGCTATATTACAAAATTTTCACCAAAGGTGAATATGAAGTATGAACTGTAAAGCCCGAAGCAGCATCAAGCAACGATATACAGACGTCCGATTGGTCCACAAATGATACTGGCAAAGCTATCGTAAATAACGGGATTAGAAGCCTGCAAAACGAGGAAATGAGAGTACAAATTCAGACAATACACTCAAACTAAACGCTTAAAGCAGTAATATGGTCTGTAGCAGCTAAAAGGCAGTAGTTAAGATGAACATATAGCAGATTCTTCGAAACATTTCCTTATTTCCTAATTATTTCTGATACTCGAGGAGTTTCAGAAGCATCATATCATTTGTGTACAAAAGATAAAATTAAAGGAGGATAAAAGTGACAATTGAATGCGATAAATTGCTAGGGAAATATAATAGAACCAAATACTTTTGTCGAGAGTGAGTTGAATTGGTGCGATAGCTAGAAATTAATAAAATGCAAGCCTCTTAATCTCCTAATTGACCTTTTTCATAGAAATGCAATCCAGATGACCTCGTAGGACCTGTCAGTCACAGTGCTTCTGTAAATAGAGGATTTTCTAGGTATCTTGCATCGCTGTACAGATCATGGATATACGAGCATTTGGACTATCTATGGCCCAAAATCTATTTGTGGCTATAAGGATCAGAACCCGAAGAAAGATAAGAGTCAAATACCCTTATCCCCAACAACCTCATCTCCATGATCCCACCATCATGGACAATCCAAATTAAATCTCTTATTCTAGGGGAGCAGGGTGACACATTTCTATTTTCTACCTACTGTAGAAATTCAACAACTTCATTAAATTCTATAACATTTCCATAACAATCTTCCATGTAATCATGTGCTACTTTTACTTTTTGCACTAAGTTTACCTTTTTGTTCTCGATAAGTTGGATGGTTGCAAAAAATCCACAAGCATAAATCGCTAAACATACATATAATACACATTAAAAACGAGCCCACAACTTTAAATTAATTTTTATTACTGCACTTAGTGGGTGTTAGTTTTCTTGATTGGGCAAAATACATGGTCCTTTTCAAACAGAACACGCAAAAATATCATGGTTCATGGATAGTGGCTAAAAACTCTAATAAGCATAAATTTTGTGGAAATAATTGCATGCTAAACCAAAACAAGATAAATCATAAATTGACCATTAAGTTAATCAGAAGTTTTGAATAAAAAATGAATGAACTCGCTCACAGTTTTGTTGACGAAGTGTTTGCCCTATCTCATTGAACTTTCACTCTATATCATTAGTCTCGGACCAACCAGGTTCATAGGTTTCAAGAAATCCAATCTTTGCCTTATTTGGAAGATCATGTGGGTGCACAAACGGAACTCCAGGAGGCCAACCAATCTCCATTCTTATATTGGCACACGGACTATCAAGTGAGTGGATGTGATTCTCACACTCCTTTAAGGTGCAGAACCTCAATTTTATGCCCTTTTTATCAGCAATATCTTGAACCCTCTCTTTCAGGACTCTTTGTGCCTCGAGCCTCAGCCTCTTGGAAGGTGGAAGAGGCTTACATCTCAAACTGCTCTTTTTCCTCCGCATCATTGGTTTTATAGATCCTGTACCAGCATTTCATCGATCCAAGGACCTGTTTGTTGTCAAATTTCTTACTAAGAGCAATAAGCATAATTCACAAGGAAATATATATGCATTAACATAGTTTTGGAAAACCCAACTACTATATTTCTACCATCTATTTTGCTATTTATTTTGTTCAATTGTTTAAATATATATGATCTTTTACAGCATGTCAAACCAGCTATACAGCAAAAAGTAATCAGCACAGCTAAGAGATGTTCTCTACTTCACGCTAAGAACAAAAACACGTTATGTTCATTATACGAAAGGAACTCATATTATGAATACTACCATTTATTAGAAAATCATAATATACAAGTAAGTGAACTCAAAACACAACCTAAAGGCGGCTAAATACAGTGAAGAGCTTCAGATCTCTAAATGAAATATTTGCATATAATTATTAAAAATGGAATCCCTACATATAACGAAAGAAGTAATCTGTTTATCAGTTAACACAATTTAAAGAAACGAGTAAATGAAATGAAATCCACCTTCTTGGGCAGGAAAACTGAAAGAGGCGAAATTATTCCGGTTAAGAAGCTGATCGGTGGATCTCTGCATGAAATCATCAACCGGCACAGGAAGCTGAAACTGAGCTTCAATCCCATGCCCAGCAGCTCTCATCTCTGAACAATTAAGACTCGTCATGGATTTAGGCATAAGCTTAAATGCTAAAGAACAACGCCCATACATAGATCCTTGCAAATTACTAATATCCGTTCTATGCATTGCCGGGCTTATATAACCAGCTGTAGCCTGGTACAAAGCGAGTCCAGGAAACACTACTGCTTCATGTGGGCCCAGATCACTATCTACAAGAATCCAATTCCCATGAAAATCCTTTACATGCAAACCAGCCTTATCTGACTTAACAAGAGTTAAAAGGGTTCTATCAACCAGAGAATCATGATCTGAGAACATAACTAACTGTCCATCTTCCTGAGTAGTCAAAGAATGATGCTGAGGCTGGGCTCCTTGAAAAGAAGGCCTTCCGTGACAACAAACAGACAAAACAGAAGACGACATTTCCCTGTTTCTAAGAGGAACATTATCAAGAATATCAGTGAAAGGCGAGCTTCGGAGATTCAAATAGTAGCTAATAGCATCTAATATGTCCCTAGATGCTTTTCCAAGAATCGCAAAAAGGTCAACTAAACCAGATGGAGGAATTTCAAGTTCATTTCCAGGATCTATTGGAGTGAGCCCGGGTCTGAAATCATAAGTTTCCTGCCACATTTGAAGGTCAGCGCGGTAACCAGATGTTTTGCACCAGTCACGGGAGTCATCAGGATGAATAGTGTCGGCTGGAGGGAAAGATGGTTTGTGATGAAAATAGAGTCGAGAAGAATCAAGAGAAGACCTCAATAGAGCTGCATCGCTCGCTGGGAATTGGATAATGGCAGCTGAATATTGAGCTAGAGACTGTGATAATGTTGAAACTGATAATTTGTATGAGTCTGAAGGAAGACCTTCAGACGGTACCAAATCAGTGAGTTTGACACGGCCTAGTGTTGGCAGGCCGTTGCCTGCCATGGCGTCCTCCACAGAAGCCAATTTTGCGGGTGAGTAAATCCACCAATCCGTTTTCTGTCAGCTGCATAAAGTCAAGACGGATTAAGAGCAAATCATAAGTTGAAAATGTATTTGCAGTGAGTTTGAGGTTTAACACTGAGAGTGACAATTGACAACAAGAGCAGATAACAAGAAAGTAGTAATGCTCATGGAACTACATCATATGATTTCATAAACCATAAAACTTTCACTCCAACAACTTTTCTCATCAATTCTCGAAAAATCGAAGCTCTGACAAAATGAGACATACCCTATGAGGCAAAACATCAAACACCAAAGAAGAATGCTTTTATAACTTGCTTTTTTCCACAATCCAAAGCAACTACCAACTATTCCCACTTTAAATCATTTTCCGCAATCAATGAAAAAAACAGCAATTTTGAAAAAAGCATACAAATCTCAACCTCATCAAGCCTCAAAAAACGAAACGCAACAACAGAATACGTATGCGTAAAAATTCTTGCACCAAGTGAGATTGAAGAGGTTAAACATACCTTAAATTGAAGTCAGAACTTGAAATTGTGGGATTTAGGGTTGCCCAGAAGCTCCCCTTCGGCTCAAACTCAGGGAGGAGTGATGAATCAAAGATTGAGGACGCCAAGACGATCAATTGCTTTCGGTGGGCAGTTGTAGACTACGAAAAGTGAAAAATGAGATTGATTTCTGGTATGATCTTCATTCCCTTGTGTTTTTCTTCTTGTCGGGCCTGGCCTGTACGGGATGGATAAACATATATTTACCTGTTGATTTTGCAAATCATTGCTCTATTAATAGATAATGATTTTTTGTCATTCGAATTATAATCCTTTTTGCAATGCACTTTCCAAACTATTTCAACTCCGAAACCACCATCTAAACTATTAATTCATGACAAACCATCATTCCAACTTTTTTTTAGTGGTTTTGACTGATTTTCAGCGGATTTGACTCAAAATACCACACATGTAATATGTGTGCGCGGACACCAAAGGTATCCATGAAAAAATAAAAAAGATATTCAGATCTACATGTGTTAAAACCTTCAAAATTGTTGAAAAAACAGTCAAAACTGCTAAAAATGCAGTCAAAACTGCTGAAAGTCAGTCAAAACCACTAAAAAAAAGTTGGAATGGTAGTTTGCCATAAATTAATAGTTTAGATGGCGGTTTCAGGTTCGAAATAATTTGGATGGTGAATTACAAAAAGGGCTGTAATTCGGCCCTTTTCAATATTTTCTAATTCATATATATATATATATGATTTCCTTGTAGTTACATAATTTTGGACACTAATTTGATTTAGACATTCATCCTTTGGCCAATATATTTTTAGATTGTCGGAGTCTTATTCACAGGCCGTGAGAAATTAAAATTAAACACGTTTTAAGACATTTCAATAGTTAATGCTGATAGTTTAACTAAGTTGGGTCATAAGCTTGATCGTAAATTTATTTGTTGGGAACTTCGCATGTGAAATCGAAAGCCTTGTTAACATTGAAGCTTGTAAAACTGCTTAAATTTTTTTGGTTCGTTCTTCTTCGACAAAAGAATAATAATAATTTAATTTACAAGTACAAACATTGTACACTTAATTATGCAAAATGACGCTAAAGTTGGACGAGGTTCAAACTCCCGTTAACTTCCTCCAATTTCTGTCTCGAACGCTCATAAGTCATAATTCTAGGTGAAATTGGAAAATTCTGGTTTAAATTAAGAACCGACTACCTTTTTTTTGCTTGACTGGATTATGGCTTTATCGCACTATAAATGGGGGAACTTTGTTTAATTGCGACTTTTAGTCCACTGCTCTACAATTTCTACAAGTGTTTTATAGCATCTCTATTCACCGATGTTTTAGCATTATTCTCTCTTAAGCCTCTGTAAATGTTTTATAACATCTCTATTCACCAATGTTTTTAGCATTATTCTTTCTTACTTTCATTTCGTATCGTGCAGGTGCCACAATTTTGGTCAACATCACAACATATTATATTGTAATCCCTCGCTGTATATCCTAACATTGTCGAATATGTTAAGCATCAAAAGTTAAAATCAGGCAGAAAACAAAAACAACCAAACCAATCATACTAAACCAGGGCAATTTGGTTGAAACTCCTGGAACACTTTTAAAAATATTATTTAATGTGGGACGGCTTTGCATGAAAAATTAAATAGAATTTGTGTCATTGGACACAACACAGGTTTACACGAGACGATTAACATAATTTCAAACATAACATCAACAAGACAACATTTGCTTAGGTCGAACGTGATCAATCAGGAGCCATGCACATGCATAACAGAACCAGATAGCGCTCCAAGCTTCTTGTTATTGAACTATATAACTGGATTAGGTACACAAAAGAAGACTAATTTTCTCGCAGCAGAGTAGAGTTGGGTCCAACCCGACATTAAAATACCGATCCACAATTGATTTACACAAACAGCGCAATGCAGATAAATTAACCTTTCAAAGGTAGAGATAAATCATAGTAACAGCACTAAATTTCCCTTCACTCGATTCAAAACACCCCAAAACCACATATTTCTTCATGTTTAAGGCCGGCGAGGAGGAGGTGGAGAACTGCTGGTACTGCTGGTGCTAGGACTTCTTCCTCTTATTGGCCTGGAAATTTTTTTTGACAGTGTTCAAAAAAATGGATAGCATTCTTAGTGTGGAAGAAATCATCACGGATTTGGAAGAAACATTCAAGAAAGAAAGTATACCTTCTAGGACTGCGGCTTCTTGACACCCTCCGAGGCGCCTGAAACAAATTTGAAAACCGAAGTCGTATTAAATAACAATTTAATAAATAGACTGATAATGAAACCTAAGGAGTTGCATACCCTGCGTGGACTAGGTGATGACGAATAAGACGATGATCTACCACGTCTTGGAGGTGGACCACGGCCTCTGTACAAAAGTAAAGAGAAATTCACAAGATCGTCAGACAGTAGAACACCTAATCCATGTAAGCTTATCAGAAGAAAACTTGTCACTAGGATAGCAAAAAATGGTCAAAAAGGTCACGAAAATGCCCAAGAGTCAAGAATTTTGGAGGTTCTTATGGAAATTACCTTCTCGGAGACAGTGATCTAGATCGTGAACGAATTGGCCTTCTGATAGGAGAGCGACTACGTCGGCGACCAATTGGAGACCTTCTGGGAGGACTTCTAACACGCCTTGGAGAACTACAAAAAAAAAAATGTCCATGTTTATAAAAATGCACAGTGATGATGTGTCTCATCAGACCACAAACAGCCATTGCAGGACTATAACTGAAGACACCCACAGCATGGATCGCCGTGATTAGTATGCAAACAAGTGGTTTTGCAACAAAAAATTGTAAAAGTAAAATAAACAAGACATGATAAATTTGAAAACGGCACAGAGAAATATATTAAATGAAAAACATATGTTGCCTACATAAATTTCAAGCTAGCTTCAGCCATTCTGGTTTACTCTTTCAGAAGGTCAATGAGAATCATATTACATCTCCTAAAGTATCATCAATCTTTGGAAAAATTAACAAAATCTTACCGTCGCCTAGGAGGAGGAGGAGAACGGCGCCGAATAGGACTACCACGCATCCTTCTGGGAGATGCCCTGATACACATAGAAAAAATTATAAAAATTCATGAGAATAATATGTCAACAACAAAATCAAAAGGGAAGAGAATATTTAAAATTAAAGAGAAAAAAAAACCACCTGGGAGGCGATCTGAAACGCCTAGGTGGCGGCGAGGAAGGCGAGCGGCCTCTGGGAGGAGAAGCAGGCCTTCTCCTAGGAGGCGGAGAGCCACCCCGTCTATAAGGAGAACGACGAACAGGAGAATCTGGACGTCTACGAGGAGGGGGAGGAGAATCTAGCTCCCGTCTGGG
>JBBMKE010000007.1:3136640-3151977 GCA_037834125.1 Lippia alba
TGATCAATTGCCAGCCGTACATTCACAATTTCCCCAAAATTACCTGCAGAATGGAGGCAGTTACATATATAAAATCCCGACTGAAGCCTTCCAAAGATATTAGCAAATTCAATTCAAAGATGAACAGCAACTCTCGAGTTGGAGTTCTCATGCCCAAAGATTTATACTACATAACAAGCGATTAACCATTAGTGGTTAACGTACCAAATATTTCTTTCAAATGGTTCTCATTCACGTTCCTGCTGAGTTGGTCAACATGTAGCACAAGAGATTCAGGAATGGGAGAGGCTTTCCTGGAAGATTTTTCCATAGGCAAATAAATAAGTGGAAATTATTGTAGAACTAGAACTACAACGTTATTAGCATAAAAATATTCAAATAGAACTCTGAATGACGAGATAAAGCTGCATAGTTTTGAAACTAAAATCAGCAAGAACCCAAGAAGAAATCAAAGGTAAATGATACATTAACATGAAAGACTAAGACCCTAACACATATAGCTTATATAGCCCCAAACTGGACTGCCGATTGCCAAAGGGGGAGTTGACACATAACAGGAAAAGCTGAGTTCATCGTTTTATGTAAAGACCAAGAACTGGAAGAGCATACAACAAACAAGACAATCCTATTAAAATTTTAATTTCTAAGCCAGATCTAGGTGGTTTGTATGATCTGAAGTTTTCACTTCTCTCAATGAGTAAATGCAATTTTTGCATCATTAACAGAATATGATATATGAATTAAAAATTATGGGAATTCTTTGCCTTAACAGGGAAGGGAAAGCAAATGAAAACACTACAGCTTAATTGAAAAAAAAAAAAATCACCTTGGAGGAGGGGAACTTCTTTTTGCTGGTGGCGGTGAACGGCCTCGTTTAGCTCCTTCAGCAGGACTATGCAATACAACATCCAACGGAAAGAAAATCAGCCAAGTGAGAGAAAGTCGTAAGCATATTCCTCAATTCAGAGAATACCCAAGGAGAAACATCAAAATGCTGTCAGGTTACCCTAGAGTATTCAAAACTAATAAATCTATAATGCGTTAGAGCACCAGAACCTATCCTGTACCAACTCCGAATTATGCCTCTCTTCTCTTCGCAACTGGCTCAAAGGATCATTTTTAAAAAGCTAAAGACATTTCAGCCGTTACCAACCCACATTCATCTTCCCAGCATGAAAGCAGACCAAAAGTGTTCGAACAGACAAAACAAAAACTTCCACATTTTAAAAATTACAGCAGAAACTAACACACAAACACACACACACTTCATAGTGCCCTCTCTTCCCCTAAAACAAAAAATTCCCCAAATTTCCGCATAACAAAACGTAAATCATTTCCTGAGAAACATAAAAAAGGAATCAGCACCTCTTTCTCGGGGGAGCAGGGCTGGGGCTCCTGGAGCTACCACTGCGAGACAAAGACGAAGATGAGGAGAACGACTTTGAGCGGGAACGGGACCGCGACCTCGAACTGGAGCCCGAGGAAAATGAGCGCGATCGTGAGCGAGAGCGAGAAATCGAACGCGAACGAGATGAGGAGTCTGAGCCTGACACCGACCGCGACGCCGGGCGGCCTCGGCCGGGTTTCGCCATCAGAGATGAAGCTTTTTTCCGGACGGAGAAATCCTAGGGTTTGAATAAACCCTAATTTGGATATGACTGTACGAGCAGGGGACTGGGACAGTGAAACGGCTGAGAAATGGATTTTGGGCTCGGAATACTGAAATTTACATGGGCTTTGAATTACAATATGGGCCGGGCTTGTCCGCCTTCTTTGAAGGTAAAATTTTAATGTGTAGGAAATTAAGAATTATTTCTTTCTATTTAGGTGTAACTTGTAAGATTCTTTCAAAGATTTTTTATTAGTTGAGTCAAATTGTCCTATTTGTGTGTTAAATTCTGTCTATTAATGACAGTAGCGTCGAGCTAGATCAGACTATTAATTGTGAAATTCTCTCTATTAATGACAATCACAGAGTTCAAACACGAGATCTCTGATTAAACTAACATAACACTGAATGACAATTATCATGAAACCAAACAACTAGACTATACTAGTAGATGACAACAACATATTAAATTACAATTAATCCCACAAGAATTGATGCATGTCTTTTACCTTTCCCTACAATTAAATTGCAACTAAAGTAAAATGTATTTTTTTTTAATAGAATTCTTTCAAACAATTTACACACATTTCCAACGAGTATATTTGAACAAAAAAGAACTTCCAATAATATTCACAATTTCACATTTATAGATTCCTACTGCATCTAAGTTAATATTTATCTTTTTTTCACAAATTCTCATTTTGCAGGTTTCCCTGCACGGATTGGAATCTTGTTGAAGCTCATTACAATGCAACCTTCTCGATCTAGTAACCTCCTTCAGAAGCCAAAACTTGAATTATTGAACCTTGCTCGAAGAATCTGACCTCTCATCCTCTTAGATCATACTAAACTTTGGAACACTGAAATATTTATTGCAACACAAGATATGCGTCTCTCACAACTAAAATGGGAGGTCGGAATACCCTCGAAAGTATCAGTGCACGTAGAACTCCGCCAACTCCTCCAGAGAATCCGAACCCAAGTCAGTATCCGCATTTTCCAGCATCCACAGGAGATGCTCAAACAGCACCACCTCACATTTCACACAGAGATCTGAGTCTTCCCCCCTTGATTTCTCAATGAGGGCATTCAACAGAGGATGAGTCAAGTACTTTGAGCTTATTACATATCTCCTCCTCGTACTCCCCACGTAGACCGTCTCCCAGTGGTCCTTGCAGTCCAGAACATTTCCACCATCATCGCTCGAGAATTCTTGATAACGGGTCGATTTGGATCTCAACCCGTTCAAAGACGAGGTCCGACACAATTGCCTCGAAAGGGTCTTGCATCTCCTCAACAAAGAATTGATCCTTTTCATCTTTTTTTTCCCCCTGTTTCTAGTGTGTGATCTGTGTATTTACTCTTATGAATGAGTAATTAATTAACCTGATTTTATACTCCAAACTGGGACAGGATGGGGGAGGGATGAGGATGATGGGTGGCGGGTCGTTGTTCATTCAACCTGGGTTGGCTGGAATCCATGACCCACTTGCAACTGAAAGTTCCTGTATTTGGCTGTGACAGAAACATCCCAACTTAATTCGGGTGAATCCAACTTCATGGATTTGTAGGTTCATTAAGGATAATGATACCAAATTACCAATATGAACAGAGGATTAGACAGGGAATTGATCTAATCAAACCAAGGTTAAGAGAAAAAACTATAAACAAATAGAAAGGTGAGACAAACAGTATAACAGAAGGAACTTTTGCAATAAAATAGAAAATCCAAATACATTTAGGAAAAAGATCCACTAAACAAGTTGGCTTCTTTTCTATCTATAGTTTAAGTTTATACTCTCTTTTTCCTTTTCTACTATAATCAACAAAAAATAGTACAAAGAACGCCCTACACCGGTATGCTGGAAAATGAAATTTTAGTAAAATATCAAATTCATTAATCATAAGAACGTATGTCACGGCTAAGAATAGATTTTGAATCAAAACCTGTAATTTGTAACCAAACCTCACATAAAAAATGGCATGTCTTTCGACTTATCCGGAACTAATTGACTTGACTGGTTCTTAATCTTCATGTACAGTTCTCCCCGGTGCTGCTAACAAACTTGATAAGAAGTAATCTTGTCAGAAATAACCTTTCGTATTAGACGTTAAACCGGAATAGCATAACATCCCCTTCTTGGACCACATAATCTTTCCCTTCTGATCGTAACTGCATGTACATGACAAAATATAAATATATTGAGGATTCGAGGAAACACAAGCTCATTTTTTGAAAAAGGAAATAGAATGAAACAGAAGGACTTACCAATCCCTTCTCCCTCGCAGCAGAAAGCGAACCGGCAGTCACAAAATCATTATATGCAACCTGACAAATAGATTTGGTTTCAAAAGGCTTAGTTGTGTGTACAAAAATATGTCGAATTATTAAATGCATCTAGATGGTCATGAATTATAACTTGATCTGATGGGAACTCTAAGATCCAGTTTGCCGGAAAGCTTATATTTACTTGACGTTTGTTACAAGTGACATATAATATATTTACATAATTCGCATACAAAATATCCAGAATTTGTAATAACAATAATTACCGTTTCTGCTCGAATAAAGCCCCTTTCAAAGTCTGAATGTATCACACCAGCTGCTTGAGGTGCGGTCATTCCTGTAGACAATGAAATTAATGTGATTAAAAAATGGGTAGCTGTAGCTGACAGAGCACAAGTAACAAAGATAAGCCTGGAATAACTATGCCAGCTTTAGCAACCATCTTTAAGGCAGAGAAGTAGAACATTGCAACATTATTAGTTCTCATTGCAGCTATCTTTCAAAAATTTCCAAGTGATGAATCTGTTTATGAAGTATGAATGTTGGCAAACACAAAGAAGAATCAAGCTGACCTGCTCGTATGGTCCAAGCTTTTGTTTCCTATAAAGAAAAAAAATATATCAAATACCAAAGCAAGAGTAACACTAGTTAACAAAGAAAATTTTGCGTTCCCGTCACCTTCTCGCCAGAAGTAAAATAAGTACGCAGTCCGAGAAGGTTGTATGTTGCCCTTATGAGATTTCCTAAGCCACTTTCATCGACTCCAAGAGAAGTCAAATATTCAATCCGTTCTTCTGGTGGAAGTTCAGTCAGCTCTGCTTCAACCTGAAATGGGTGAGGAAAAATCATCAAATCTTCTTTCTTTCTATCTTGACTCGTGCACATTTAAAATTCTAGTGGTTCTTTGAATGCAACCAAAGATAATTCAGCTACAAAGAATCATCTGACCTGGGCAGAGACGGTTACTAATCCAGATTGCAGTTCAGTCGCAAGGTCCATCACTTCTTTAACGTAAGAATTGCTTCCAGGCTCAGCTAGATCAGATTCTGCTACATTTGCCACATATATGACAGGTTTCATGGTTAGTAGACAAAGATGCCTAACAGAGTCCTTTTCTAAATCTTTTAAATTAACTGAGCGTGCTGGTTTCCCGTCCAATAGTGCTTGCTGGATCTTTTCCAGGGCAGACTTCTCTGCTTCCTCCTGCCAAGGATAGAGTATAAATATCTCCAGAGTATTGCTTGCTTGTCATTTATGGACACGAATCACAATAATATCTGATCACAAAGAAAATCCTCAAAGAAGCAAGATTGCACCTTCATTTTGGAGGATGGATCTCTAGCTTTGCCTTTCTTGAGCTTATCTATTCTTTTCTCAACCTGCACTCTTGCAGATAAGACAACTTATTTCTGTCTAATTTCTGCGCCCATGACATACATTGCATTTTCTTTTTAAACCCAACACGAGAAATATGTCAGTTAGAATGCACTTAACAAATGTTCACATTCAAGTGGGCTCTAATCTAAGCTGGAAATGTTTACATTTGAAGTGGTCTCCATATGGCAGAAACATTCCAGCTTCCAGAACAGAGAGGGTATTAAATGATAGTCATTCTGTTTAGTTAATGTCTGAGCAAATTCATGTTTAAATGCCCTATGGCATAGCTTCTATATGTCGTGCATCGATGGTTTGTTCATGGGAATGGGGAAGTGGGTGGTTAGACACAATTTCTCCAATATACATATATATGAAACTTAATACATTAAACATGCTTTGTTGCTCATTGAATTCTGGCGCCAGAATACTTGCTCAAGAAAGGTGGATAAGATCATTTAGACAGATTGATAGAAAAAGACTGCTACTTTCAACCTTGAAATACTTATTCATACTTTTTGTGAAAGAAATTCATAAGGGATTAAGGGTTACAAATGTCCAAGAGATTTTAAATATTTAACATTGTCCCTCTCATACAACTTAAGCTTTTAGATGATGAGGCCATTCAGTATAATGCCCGCCAGGTTAGCTCCGTCAACATTTACCTAGGCATTTTAAACTAGACCAGATAGTATCCATTTATGTTTGACAATTTAGAGTTGGTGTACCCATATAGATACTTAGACTAGATAGTACCCCATTATGTTGTCGATTTCAAGTTGGTATATATATATAGCTAAAAACTATATTTCCATGCTGTCACTTTGGTCTCTCAAACTTGCGGAGTGAGCCATGCAATCACAGTTAACAACTTAACACAATGAAATCACATAATTTGTATCAGTTGGCTGGTGCTTGACTGTGTTGTGAGCATATGGAATGCCATCTAGGTCCTTGCATTGTGCATAAAAGACAATTGCAATAGCCGGAGATTTACTAGGCAACATACCTGATCTAGATCTGTAAAGACCAACTCTAAATTGATGACATCAATGTCTGATTTTGGATCAATTTTTCCGTTCACGTGAATAATGTCATTATCTTCGAAACATCGCACAACCTAGAAAGGAACATAACCATGAGTAGAGTATTAATCACAGCAAAAGTTTGCATAGGAAATGTTGAAGGAGACAGCAGATGTAAAATCAAGTATCATACTTACTATCACGACTTCAAGTTTCTCGCCTTATCCCTAACACAATTGTGCACACACATGAACATTCCCACACACACACACACAATACACACAAAATTCCAGAAATCCCAAGAAAAGCCCCGCAAATCAGAAACGGAAAACATCTACAAACTACATAGAAAAAGGGAAAGGCATAAGATTTACTTCGTGAATATACATTTTGAGTTTAAGGATAGACCTAATCATCAAGAAATTAATCAATAAAAAACAAGAATGTGATACCGACATATATACCTGGAGTATAGAGTCCACTTCACGAATATGTGATAAGAATTTATTACCTAGACCCTGCAATCAGATAAGTAGATATAGCAAACATCACCAAATGAAACAACTGAAAGCTTGAATCTACAGAAGCGGAAAATTGAACATTTAACTTCGATCCTGGAAAATGAAAGTCGTGGAGTCAGATTAAATGCTTCACCTCCCCTTGACTGGCTCCCTTTACAAGACCAGCAATATCAACAAACTCTATGGATGCTGGGACTGCTCGTTGCGATTTGCTGAGCCCTGAGAGCACATTGAGACGTGGATCGGGGACAGCAACAATCCCTACATTTGGTTCTATTGTACAGAAGGGAAAATTCGCAGCCTGAGCTTTTCCATTCTCAACCTAGAAATAACACAAATGGAGTTCATTTATAACCATCTTTTCGTCCAAATAGAGATGGGTGTTGATTGATATCATCTCTTCAGTTTTTGAAGAAAACTTCTCCATTCATGTTTAAAATGTACATCAGATAAACCAGCCTTAAAAAAACAATTTAAACTTTCTAAAGCATCTCCAAGGTAAGGGAAGGTTGTTCTTCGACCAAACAACTGAAGATATATTAAGTGTGTCAGCAATGAAAATAGGATTTAGATGAGGAACATTAACGGTAAATATGAAAAACAGATCACATTTGTCACCCTTCAATCGAACTCCAAAAGAAACCAACATAATGTCAACATATGAGAAGTTCCAAAACTTTGGTGCTGAACAAAAAACAACTGCAATTTCTTAGCATTGCGAGGTAAATCACTTAACAACACATATCGAATGCGTAATCCAAAAGGTCAATCAATCAAAGCAGCAACACATCAAATTCACGGTGCTTCCAACCATTCAAAAATTGAATGCAAAACAAAACACTAACTTCACGGTTCACATCAAACTAAACAAACAGAGAAAACAGAAAACAAATCACCGGAATTCAAACACATTGCAAACCTAAGAGAAAAAAGCTTGAACCACAAGCCAGCAATTCGCCACACAAATTCATTCAAAACAATGGGAAAGAAAGAAAAAACTTAACAAATTCTCTCAATTACTTCAATCATTCGCAAAAAGGGGGAAAACGGAACATACGACGGCGTTGAAGAGAGTGGACTTGCCGACGTTTGGGAGGCCAACAATGCCGGCTCTCAAGCTCATGCTTATCTTCGCGGCTGAGAAGTGGCGCTTCATCAGGAACGACGGCGGCGAGGCTTTCGAAAGCGTTGGCCATTGGAATACGAAAGAAGACTTGAGTGCAAAGGAGGAAGACATTGAAGGAATGAGATGAGAGCTTCGAATTATTCTCGCCATTGATGATAAACCCCAGCGGCGAGAGGAAATGGAAGAGTTTTGTGGTGGTGGCTCTTAAGTCTTGATTCTTTCGCGGTAACATTTTATCGAGGTGGACTTTGTAGTCGGTGAAATTCAACAAGCAAAAATTTCAACTTTTTTTAGAAAAAATATTTTAGAATTAGTTAAATTTTATTTTTGTAAGAATCCTATTTTAGACTTTATGTTAGTTTGTTTTGTTTAATTTAACTTTTTATGTGTGTGAAATTTATTTCATCCCTCTAAGTCGATAGTCAAGAGGGGTTGATTCAAGTGATTCGATGACTGTTTTTCGAAGACAATATTCCGAGTTTAAACCCCTCTGACCACTTGGGTGTGAGTGAATTTAGAAAAAAAATCTCTCCGATAAATATAACTTTTTGGTATTTAAGTGTAAACTTCTTTAAATAAAAGAAATAATTACATTGAATTGCCATATATTTAGGTCTAATTACAACGTAGTTTATAATTATTTAAAAATTATATTTTAGTCCCTAACTTTTGTTAATTTTTGTAGACTTTTAGAGATGATTTTACATTTTTTGTCATATATTAAATATAAGACTCATAAGCTCCAACAACCCAAAAAAAAAATGAAATACTCATAAAAGCGTCAAGAACATAAATGTACTTTTACAAAATTCGTTAATGGATTTCATAAAAACAAGAAATATAGGGATTAAAATATAATTTCTTTTAATAATGATGAACTGCGCTGTAATTTGGCCTAAATATAAGATAGTCGGATATAAATCACCCTATAATAAAGACAAAGTTGTTCTTATTAGTGTAGTGGATGTTGTAACTTTACGCCCATAAAATTTTTCTTCAAGGTTGTTACTTAAAATTTTTGATGTAGTTAACTAATTTGTACTTTTTTTTTTTGGGAAACCGGCCAAATCAGACCATGAGGTTTTTACGCGAGGCCCTCTCCTCCTTTATTTGGCTTCAAATCAAAGTAATTACAATGCGAAGCAATCCCTGGATCTAAAATACTGAAATGAGAAAAATGCCCACCCCAAGCATAAGATATTTCTATGGGGCACGCGTAGGCATAAGAATTAAAACTAAGGTAATTTTTTTCAGTTGTAAACCAAGCATGCCTGCCACTCCTCGGCCTGGTTGCATTGTTCAGATAATCCCTGTTACCAACGACTTGGCACGGACTTCTTGTTGGCCTCCTAAAGAGACGTCCAGGGTCCTGGACAGTGATAGTCTCCGATTTGGTTCCTATCTGGCAACAATTAGTTGCAAAAAACGTCGAGGCGTCCTTGGGATTTTTGTCCATGATTGCCGATATGAAGCAATTCAAAGAGCCGTCAATTACATAGTTACAAACTATCCCCGAATGGAAAGCATATTCTAATTTCTTGCATTTTGGATTTCCTCTTGATTCACCTGCTTTCTGCAAGGACCAAAACACCTTTCTCGACTTTATGGGATCAGTGGTATCATCATACAACTGAATATCATTAAAATTAATAAGGGTGCTTGATTAGATTACCTTTTAAATTCCACCTAGCTGGAGTAGATTTTATATTAGCTGCCAAATTATGTTGTGGTAGCCCAACCTTCACTTCCAATCTCGCAATCATTTAACACGAATATTGACCATTCCCCATTGATCCATTCTTATGATCCCACGCAGTTTATTTATCATCTCGTTTTCCAAAAAAGACCATGTTATCTGTTTTGCTGCTCCTTCTCTAGCAAGGAAATCTGCCACAACATTCCCTTCCTCGTATATGTGGCTCAAATCAACCGTAATGTTCTTTGTTATCACTTGAAACTGTGTAATCAAGTTCTGCAATTTTGAGCTTCCCGCGCTTTCTCGCTTAACCATATCTATAACCGCCTTTGCATCTACTTCTGCCCAAATATCTTCGAAGCCCAGATTGACAGCTATCTTTATGTCATAGATTAACGCAAGCAGCTCTGCATAAGTATTTATTTCTATACCTATCCGTACAGAATGTGCCTCTACGACCTTTCCTCTATAGTCTCGTATTACAGCTCCGATTCCGGCTTGTCCCGGGTTGCCTAAGGATGATCCATCTGTGTTGATTTTCACGTGCAGAGACGGAGCCACAGGGGGGGGCTGGGGGTGGTCCCCGCCCGCCCTAAGTTTTGAAAATTTTCATTTTCCCCTATTAAATTTTGAAAAATTTTATTTATCACCTATATTTTTTAGAAATTTTTTATTTTCGTCCCCCCCTAAATTTAAAAAATTTTCTTTAACTACTTATATATTTTAGAATATTTTATAATTTTGTCCCGCTTATTTTAGATTTTCCCCCTCATAATTATAGATTTTATCCCTTTTATCTTGAAATAAATTACGATTTCACCACACTTGAAAAAAATATTTTTTATATCATGATATTACCAATTTTCGCCCCCCCTCGTTGCAAATCCTGGCTCCGTCCCTATTCACGTGACTGCTCCGAGGTTTTTGCCACTTCACCATTTTTATCAGTTTTTGTTTGCATGGTTCTAATTTGACTCCCAGACAGTTCGCCACATTGCAGTCTCCTCTCCACGCCATTCGTTTTAACCGCCCAGCGCACTGCATCTGACTTAAGTGGCAAATTACTTGTCGTTTGATGTTATACGTCGTAAAGCTTGTTCCTTGGTGTTTCCTCCTATTTCTCTCTGTCCAAACATACCATAAAATTAAGCATGGAATTACGATTCTAACGTGATTCTTGGAGCTGAATGGTGATGAGTGAAACCACGCATTGAGCATCGAACGTATTGATCTCGCATCGCTCACCTGTACATTAAAAAGATTATTAAAAAACTTCAAGACCTCCATAGCCTTATTGCTAGTTAAGAAAAGATGACTGGTTGTTTCTTGATTATCACAACAGACAGTCAGACACATTTAGAGGGAAAAATCATCCCTTTACGATGAAAACGTTCATCGACCGGAATCCAATCATGCAATAGCCTCCAAATGAAGATCATTATCGTTGGAGTTAGATCAATAGACCATATCACCCTAAGAATTGTCGTTGCCGTGTTGTGACCTCTCGTCTTTTCCCATGCTGATCGAAGTGAGAAATTCTCATCGTTAGTACCCTCTCATAACCCCTTATCACTATGTCCAGTACGAATTGGAATCTCAGTTATTGCATCCACCATACTCTCTTCAACAAACTGCACTAATTTGTCTCTATCCCACATGCCATTAATGATAAACTCCTTCATTTGTATCTTTTGTAATGGTCCAACCATGCTCTCCGAGATGGGTTTATCCCTAAAGCAAATGTCTTCCCAAAAATATACATTTCCATCTCCTATACACCAGAAGATATTATTTCCTACTTCTCTCCGAATTCTGCAAATCCACTGCCACGTAGTTGAATGGTAATTAGCCACTAAAGCATCTTTTGGGTGAGATCCTTTCCAATATCTACATCTCATATATTTCTCCCAAAGAGATCCGCTCGTTCGCATTCTCCACCATAGCTTATATGTGTAGGCCTTAACCATATCCCCGAGATTGCGAACGCCAAGTCCTTCATCTTCCACCGAATAAGAGATACGTTTCCAACTCGCCCAATGCAGCTTTCAGTTGCCCTCTCTCGAACCCTAGAAAAACCTATTAATCATGATTTGAAATAGATGTGTAGGAAGCGACAACAGGATCAACTTGATAAGTTGTAGCCTCCCGCCGTGCGAGAGATACACATATTCCCATCCATTTATACGGTTTCTTATTTTAACTAGAAGCTCGTTATATAAACTAGTTCTATTCCTTCCCCTGTAGAGGCGCCCCAAGATATTTCATTGGTAGTTTTTCCTGAGTGAATCCCAACTCCCGTTGTACTGCCACAGTAGCCTCCTGGTTATTGTTACCTACCACGAAAGAGCTTTTATTAGCATTTATCTTTTGACCAGATATATATTCATATTGAGAGATAATATTTTTAACTCCCTGTAATGATAGGTGCCTGGTATTAGTGAAGATCATTGTGTCATCGACGTATGCTAAGTGCGAGACATGCATTTCCGATGACGTTTTGAACCTTGCTTGTGGCTACTCACGAATAAACCTGTTCAAAAAACACGCAAGATAATCAATGGCAATCACAAATAATGAGGGCGACAATGGGTCTCCTTGTTTGAGACCCCTAGAAGATTTAAAAATTCCTGAAGATTCGCCGTTGATTAAGACCAAAAACCAACAACCAGAGATGTAGTTGCGAATCCAGTCCACCCATTTCTGAGAAAATCCTTTGGCCAAGAGCATTTGGTAAAGGAAGTCCCAACGTAGCCTGTCAGATGCTTTTTCCATATCAAGTTTAAGAATAACATTCTTAGTTCTGCTCTTATTATCACTCTCCCATGCACGAAGCCACTCTGATTTTCCTCAATTATTTTAGGTTGCACCTTAACAAGCTTGGTATTAAGAACCTTAGTGATAATCTTGTTCGACATATTACATAGGCTTATCGGGCGGTAATCACTCCAATGTATTGGGTTATCCTTCTTGGGGATTAGAACAACTGACATTGATGTGAAAGCCATAGGAAGTTTAGCTCCGTTAAAGAATTCCAGTACTGCTTCCTCTACATCAGTCTCGACACACTCCCAAAAGGTTTGATAGAATACCGCGCTGAATCCATCAGGGCCCGCTGCACTATTCGGATTAAAATAAAAAATAGCCATTCAAATCTCCTCCCTCGTGGGCAATTTGTCAAGATATTCAAAATCCTCATTTGACAGCACCTTCCGTATACTCGCGAAGCTGTCATCAACAATGTTGTTTGTCTCGGTTTCGATTAGAAGATTTTGAAAGTATCCATTCACTGAATCCTTTATGATGCTAGGTTTTGATATCTCCTCATCTCCTTCCCTTATCGTGCTGATTCTCCTTCTGAATCTCTTTTTCTTGACAAGAGAGTGGAAATATTTCGTATTTCGCTCCCCCTCATTCATCCATCTACAAGCTGCCTTTTGTCGCCAGTAATCTTCCTCCATCTACAATCGTTAACTAATTTGTACTTATTTACCACTATCTAAACCCTATTGAGTATTGACCAAAAACAAATTATCTGAACCCTACTATCTTTAATAATAGTTCAGGAATTTGGGATTTGATGTTTTATTTCATTTGTCACTTTTTTTTCAAGATTAAAAAATACAAGTAGAATATTTCTTTTTTTAATATTCTATTAGTTTTCTTTTACATACTAGTGAAATTAACGTGCGTTGTATGTTTATTATTTAATTTATTTAAATAAATTTTATTATTATATTTATTTAAAAATTTTGAATATTAATGATGTCTAGCTTAACTAAATGAGTATAATAAAATTTTTGATAAATCACTTTAATTTTAAAAAGTTATACATATAAAACTACACAGGTATCACACGAGTCACAAATACTTAAGGTTATTATGCAAATTAAATTTATTAAATTAAAACTTAAAAGTATATTAGGAAGAGAGGTTATTTGAAGATTGAACCCAAACATTATCAGATATTTTGGCAACATTATACCTGCAATCAGTAGAGACACAAATAAAAAACTTGAATAGCATTGGATTAGTGAGTGATGTTAAATACATAAATATATTAAGTTCTGAAATTAATGAATAAAACAAATACGAATATGACGTTCATGCTTCATTAAATCAAGAAAAAGTAAACAGACAATAAGATGACAAAACTATACAAATAATTAGAAATAAAGTCGCAAAAACAAAAGGGTACATCTTCAATTATCTTAGTGAAAACTAATTATTTGTATACTTCAACAAATATAGAAAGTTAGAAACAAAAGTATGAAGAAGTATCTTTCTCAATAAAGGGAAATTCTTATATGAACAGGGTGTGGGACTCAATTCCTACACCCGACTCTTTTTTAATTAAATAAAGTGTACCACACACTCAATTTTATATTTTTATTTGTCTTTTTTTTCATTTTTCCTTAATACTTTTTCTTTATTTTTTTCATAATTTTCAATTTTTGTAATTTTTTAAGTATAAAAAACACTAAAAATTTAACATCTTTGTCAAATTTTTTTTAAAGTTTTTAACAATATTTTTATTTTTAAATTTAATAATTGAAAAATAAAAAAATAAAATAAAATATTATGTTTCTTTTTTTACTTTTTTTGTTCTTTTCTTGTATATTTTTAATTTTGATAAATAACAAACAATATTATAAATATAACATATTTGACAACAAAATTATATATATTTTTGTAATAAATATATTTTTATAAATAAACTAGTACACTTTATTAAATTTATGGTAAATTTATAATAATTTACTATGTTAAATGTAATGTATAACACTCATAAATACATAATACTTTATTAAATTAAATTTAATTCACGACTCCCATAAATATGTGATGTTTAATACCTTAAATTTAGAAATAAAAATCAAAAATATTATTAAACTCATATTTTTTCCCACAAATATTATATTTATAATGTTTATGTATTTATGAAATTTGTAAATTTAAAAAAATGAAAAAATAAACAAAAAGCTAAAGAAACGGTTTAAGAAAAAATTAAAAAAAGAAAAAGAAAAGACAAAGATGAAGGTGTGTGCAATAGTGGACAGTGATACACTTTCTTTAATTAAAAAGAGCCGGGTATAAGAATTGGGATCCACACCGGGCTCATATAAGAATTTCCCATAAATAAATAGAGTATATGCTACTTGAAGAATGGGCAAGGGAAGGGAAAGAAAGAAAACAGATTAGGCAATTTCAAGAGAAGAAAATAGATAACTATATAATAAATTGGATGACAAAAGGTTGAGACAAATGATAGTTTTTTTTTTGTTCCGCATGCTTGTTTTATAAAAGTAGGAAAGAACCAAAATTCAATTCACAATAGTTATAATATTTTATCACCAATAACTAAAAGCAACGGAAAAAACAGGCAATAATACAATATCGGGAAATTATGAAAAAATCCCCAATTGTGGACTCAATTTTTAGTTCACTCCCCAGGTCGAAATTTTTTTGAGTTCACTCCCCAATTGAGTTTTAAATTTTCACTTTACTCCCCAATCTGGACAACATATACACAATATCACCACTTAGATACACAATATCACCATTTAGATACGCAATGTCACAGTTTAAATACGCAATTCCTAAGTTTTGAAAAAATTTCGACTTGGAGAGCAAACTAAAAATTTTTCAACATACGAAGAGTTTTATAAAATTGCCCCGTTTACTTATTAAATGACTCAATT
>JBBMKE010000007.1:3152077-3164349 GCA_037834125.1 Lippia alba
AAAGAATTTGTGTTATTTCCTTCATGAAGTAGAAATGAGCAATTTTTTCCATCATTCACCTTTTTCCAAGATCGAAATCCATCAACAGTAAATGCATTTTGTGTATCTCGTGCAGACGGTTTGATGAAAAGAAAACATGGAAGACAATATGCTGCATCTTTTGAAGGAGAGTACTCAAGCCAATCAGGAAATAATTTGTACCAAGTGGGTAGAAATCTTCTGCCATGTTTATCCGTATTTTTAGAAGACTTTATCGGAATGAATTGATATGGACCAAGACGTAGATAAGCACGCCTAATTTCCTCTCTTTTATTTGGATCATAATCCCATATAGAAGTTCGCAAACCTGGGTCACGTTCAATTTGAATGCCACAAGAATCCCCATCAAGTTTTTCAATTTCTATTGTAGAGGACTTCGGAGTAGTAGAAGCTTTATCTTCTTGAAGATTAGAAACTTCACAATTCACATTTGTAGTTGTTGAAGTTTCAAGAATAGGTGCATTTCCATTATCTTGACGAGATCGTTTCTTGAAGTAAAAATGTATATTATTTTTACTCATAATCACTGTATGAATGCAAAAATTACCGATTAACCTCAACTTAGCTCGATTTAAAATATAATAACAAAATATCTTCAATAAAATACAAAATATGCAAACAATATAAAACTAAAATTAAATCTAAATTGATATTACCTTTCTTTGACTTTATGTGATGAGTAACTTGACCTTAAGATCACAATCTTGTTTTTTCTCACCAATTAGCATAATTTTTGAAGTCTAAAATATGAGGGTTTTGAATTTTAAAAAGGAAAAAGAAAAGAATTGGGGAAGACAAACTGGAGAGAGCTTTTTGGAGTATGGAGTAAAAAATTGAAAAGTCCAATTAGAAAGGCTAAAAGCCCGCTTGGATTTCGGGGGACACAGTTAACAAAATCATATTGGAAAAATAAATAAAAAACATATCTCCTTTTGTAAAGCTGACATAATGGGATTTAGTGGGGGGGCAAGTTTGTAATTTGGGGGGAAGAAATAAATTAAATAAATTTTACCTATACTAATAAAATTCCCCACTAGTTTCGTCCCTGGTCCGAGCATGGTCGATGAGGGCACATGCCACCAACAGTCAGCACCAATCGGAAGAAACATCCTCGACGGATCATGGTGTGACTAAAATACCACAGAACAGTGCTCATTGTCCATTCTCCAATTCCCTTTTTTTTTTTTTTGTTGGTGTTGCTGTTATGGGGTGATGTCAATGTTAATGTTGCTCATTTTGGGCCTTCGCTTTCTTATTCATGTAATAATGAAGTAAAAAAGCATTTGGCCCTTTTGAGTTAATTTCATATAGTATAATTCAGGTTTATTAACTCAAATTAACTCAATTACCCTAGTTAAAGAGGACCTAGTTTTTTTGTTTGGCGGCATTTAATGTACCTATCCATATCTGTTTGTCCCATTTAATATCACGTTTGGTAGGAATTAGTTCACACAAGGGTATTATCTAGCAAAGAAAAAATGTACACAATGGAGGTGCAAAATTGAATAAAATCCTACATCACTTAATATCACCTCAAAATAGATATAAGAGTACTGACACTTAGTACGTAAATAGTGCGGGCTTTTATATGACCGGATACTAAACTCAGTTGACCTAAATCATCTAATATCTCATACCGAACAGAATATTAACCCTCATTCTTCATATTTGACCTAATACATGAACCAAACACTTTCTAACTCCCCTTGAACTATTAGAGATTATTTCGTGTTCTCTGCTATCAAATTAGAAATATGTACTTAGTACTTACGTTCCAAATTATACCATTTGCGGCTATGGTCAAGTTTTTTTTTTTTTTTTTTCTTCTTGGTTAAAGTAGATTGTTAAGTTACTTGCATGGGAGCAGCTGTTACATTCGTTAGATTAACGATTGATAATAATTAACTGTAGATAAAATACGTGCCTTATGATACTAACAAGACATTATATAAAATGTTTGATGTTTTTCAACAGGAATTTGCATCAAATAGACCCAAATGAAACATATTTTTTTTTTGTTTGAAAAACAAACACCACACAGAAGCAACAACGTAGCTTCGTTAAGAACCAAATCAACCAAATCTGGCGGGGGTTCGTTCCAGTACCTCAGCTGAGCTTCTTCATGTCCCCGTTTAGCCTCCAATCGGCACATACATTCAAGCTTTTCCGAACATGTCGAATACTTGTCTCCCAAGGATTGTGAAGCAGGGTCTTACAATCCTCCACAATATAGGACAGCGGGTGGTTTGCATCTACCTCAGACTGTATACGGTTCACCACTACTGCCGAGCCAATTTCGATTTCAAGCTTAGGAATTCGTTGTTCCCAAGCGATACGGAGTCCTTCTTGAAGACCGAGAAGTTCTGCAGTGGTGATAGTCGTATTTCCAGCATGTTTAGCATACCCCACTATCCAACTACCATTCATGTCTCTAAGGACGCCACCAAAAGAAGCCGAGTTTTGTTCACGAATGACGCTTCCGTCGGAGTTTAATTTGCACCAGCCTTCCGGAGGTTTACTCCATTTGCCAATCACTCCAGCAGTTCGGACACACTTATCGACACCAAAGCAAGTCATAATATCCGCGGCAAGGGTCTTCACTTGATCAATTACCATCCTAAAAGGCATGGTTTTATTTTGGAATACACGCAGATTCCGGACTTTCCAAATAGTCCAAATCGTAGCAAGAAAAACAAATGGCCAAGGGCATTCCGGGATGATGATGTTGTGAAAATACCTTCGAGTGTTTTCTTGCAGCCAACTACGTTCATTCATTTGCAAGAAGCAGCGAAATTCAGTGGGAGCGATGAGATGGTCCCAAACCCGTTTCGCCGCCGGGCATTCTCTAAGAAGATGTAGGATGGTTTCGCGTTCGCCACTGCAAACGTTGCAAATGTCAGTATCCGCAAATTTCCTATCAAAGCGGAGGGCGTTTGTCAAAAGGCTCTCATGAGTGCAGAGCCAAAGGAACATCTTTAACTTGTGCGGGCTCTTGAGTCTCCAAATCCATAACCATTTCTGCTCAAAAATTTCACGATTGTCGCGGAAGAACCTGTAAGCCGTCTTACAGGAGAAGCTGCCATTGCCGCTAAAACCCCAGATACGGGTATCAGTAACACTATTCACCGGAATTGGTTGGCCCAAAATCTTATCTTTAACGGCTTGTGGAATCCTCAAATGAATGCGGTTGAGATTTCAGTTTCCATTAGAATCAATTATATCCGCCACTGCTGTTGGTTCATCCTCCCCCACAGTCTCAATGCTAAGAAGCTCTGCCAAGGAACTTTTATCAAACCATTTATCATGCCATAGGGAAATCTGCATGCCATCGCCCACTTTCCAGCGAATATTTCCCTCCACACTCTTGAAGCTCTTGATAATCCCTTTCCAAAGGCGTGAAGCAGTAGTCAGCGGCTCATGTTCAAGAAGGTTATCATCCTTAAGGTACTTTTCGCTGAATAGATTACACCAAATTTTCTTATCATTCCGGAAGATCTTCCACCCCGCTTTAACAAGCATGACAATATTTGCTTTACGGGCCTCTCTAATTCCCAAGCCTCCATCTTTTTTGCTTCTAATGACCTTGTCCCATCCAACAAGATGCACCCGTTTCTTCTTCATAACCGAGGACCAAAGAAAGTTTTTATTCAATTGATCAATCCTATTGCAAACATGTGAAGGAAGCCAGGAGGCCTGCATATTGTAAATAGGAATAGCCGAGGTGATTGATTGGATAAGAGTGGCTCGGCCGGCAAGGTTGAGAGTGTTCGCCTTCCAACTGGAAAGCCGTTTCTGGATCTTCTCAATAATCTCAGCATGATCACCTTGATTACTTCTGCCCATTTGAAGTTTCACGCCAAATATTTGCCAAAGTCCGTTGTTCTAGTGAATCGAACGTAGCAGCAATATCTCTTTGGCACTCGGACTGCACACGGGGTGCAAATAAAATTCTGGACTTAGAGTGGTTCACTCTCAAGCCTGAAGCATCACAGAATTCCTCAAGAATGCCTCTGATCATATTAGCGTTACTAAGAGTGCTCTTGGCTACGAGAATGAGGTCATCAGCGAAGCACAAGTGTGAGACACTAGGGCCGCCTTGACATAGAGGCTCATTATCCAATCTCGGTTGTCCACCGCTTCGAAAATAAGATAGGAAAGCCTCTCCATTATTAGGACGAAAAGATATGGTGACAGCGGGTCACCCTGTCGAAGCCCGCATCTCGGTTGTGTGGGGTCAAGAGGTTCGCCATTCCAGAGGATGCTAGGGTTCACACATCTGACTGAGTTCATGATAAGGGAAATCAAGCAGCTAGGAAACTTAAAATGGAGTAAAGTCTCTTCCAAGAACTTCCAACTCACCTTATCGTACGCCTTTTCGAGGTCGATTTTAATAATCATCCCGCCATTACGATCTCTGAATTTGCCAAAAGAGTGGAGAATCTCATGAAGAACCATAATATTGTCGTGTGTACTACGTCCAGGGATAAAGCTGTACACACACATAATATAATGCATCCGAAAAGAATTAAGATTAGTTGCATGGAAGAATCTATCTTTCTTTTCAATAAGTTTCTTTTCATATAATTCAGGAAAAGAAACATAATATTTTAATCAAAAATAAAATATTATGTTCGGAGTTAGCATATTACTAGACCGCTGCAACTACATGAAATGATCCTTTCCTAATGATATGACCTAGTTTTTGTCTTTTGGAAGCTAATTATTTCATTTCATCTAGCAAGGAGCCCGAGTTGAGAGTTGGAGCAGCTCTGATGGGCTAAAAAGCCCAATACATATAGCAAGTTACAACTTTCGTCTTTCAGGGCCGTTCTATTAATCAAGTGTATTACAACTCTGTTGATACAAACCTAAACATATCTACTGGATTTAAAAACTAAAAAGATACAGGATTCAAAATTCACTTATGTACAGAGATTAAGAAAGTTTTGGTCCATTAAATTTTTTATTTGACTCCTGCAAATTCAACCAATCATATAGATAAGTATATTTTATTTGTTATTCAATATTAAAATCCTTACTTTCCCATAAAAATGTAAACTAAAACATATGTCTCTTATCACGAACGAGGCTTGGGCTAAACTTAGATAAGAAATTTAAATTCAAATCCATTTCGATTAAAAACAATTAACGAAAGAAAAGTGTAAAATAATCACTATCTCGTTCCATTGCCTATACAAAATCAAGTTTGATACTAAAATTCTCCCCCTTCTACTATGATACATATCATTTCCAGATCAATAAAATATCAATTTGAGCATAGGAAAACGCTCTACTATGATACATATCATTTCCAGATCAATAAAATATCAATTTGAGCATAGGAAAACGCTCTGCCGTAACCCTACAAGCCTCCTCGATGTTAATGTTTTGCGGACAAATTACTAATTAATTTATCTCGACTCCCGAAACAATCTCGAGGCAAGATCACATTTCATATTTAAATCATCAAACGTAGATCACAAACATTATTATATATCTACATTAACGTAAATGATTAAAATAAGCACTACAGCACGTAAAATGAAAAGGAATTGAGCCCATTCCTTTGTATAATCATAAAATTCACAACTCAGAGCAGATAGCACTAAAAACCATATATGCCACCAAGTTCCGAGAACCTTCCGATAAAAACCTCCACCTAAAACCCCACGTCACCCCCAAAATTTGACCAGGTGGACACGTGTCGTATCTTCATTGGCTTTCCAGTGGACCCACTGTACTCTTGTTTCTATTTATTGTACTCTGTACTGTACCCACTGGGGCACACAATAGTATACCACCAAGCATACTAACTTCACAACAGACAACACTGTTCATAGTTTCTACTGTGGATCTCTCTAAACCCTAGCTGATTTACCTCAGATTTCTCCCGCTTCTTTCAACTTTGGTGAATCCGGAGCTGAGTTTTGGTGATGCTGCACTGATTTCTTCTTCTCTGTAATTTGTGGTTAATTTCGTGTTGATTGATTGGTGATTGAGGAGTTACGTTGCATGATCGCCGGAGATGGCTTCAGCATGCGTGAACAACATGGGGATTCCGTCGGAGAATTTCATGGACTGTTCTCCGGTGAAGTGTCCGTCGTACGGGTGGATGAGTCCGAGGATCTCATTCAGCCGCGATTTTCCGGAGGAGGAGGTGGCGAAAGCGGCGGCGTCGAAGGGTAAAAGTCAATCGGAATCTGATAATGTGGATGCAGCGAAGGCGGAGGATTCCGATCTAGAAGCATCTGGAAAGGAGTTCGTGGATTTCAATTTCCGTCTCGAAGATCCGGTGACAATGCTGCCCGCCGATGAGCTTTTCTCCGACGGGAAGCTTGTTCCCCTGCACTTCCGGCAGTCGATGATACCAGATCCGGCGGTATCCGTGAAGCCGGCGGAGGCGTCGAAGTTTCCGGCGAGAAATGATCAGATACAGACGGCGGCGGATCCGTATTTGTTCTCTCCTAGGGCTCCGACTTGCACGGGGCGGTGGAAGGAGCTTCTCAGTTTGAAGAAGCTGTACCAGAACAGTAACGCAGCAAAGCAGAGTAACAATGCCGAAACGGCGTCGTCAATGGCGTCTAATAATTGCAACAGCAGAACCTCTTCAAGAGGCCTAAAGCATTTCCTCCACCGAAGCTCGAAGTCCGCATTGAATGCATCCGTCGATTCAGCATTAAATCTTCCATTGTTGAAGGAATCTGATAGCGAGTTACTGTCAATCTCCTCGCGCCTTTCGCTCTCGTCGTCTTCATCATCGGGACACGAATACGACGACCTTCCCCGATTGTCCCTCGATTCCGATAAACCCGGCGCAGTTCCTCGAACTAATCATCAAATTCAAACCACCAGAAACCTCGTCAAAGCTCGCATAGCCAAGCATAGAGCGGCCGCCGCCGCCGCCGCGGCGGATAAACCAACGGCGTCAACAACTCGAGTTAGCCGGAATCCGATGCGGAAAACTCAAGAGCCGTCTACAGTACCTCCTCCTCCAGTGCACGATGTTTCAATGGATAGTCCTAGAATGAACTCCTCAGGAAAAATCGTGTTCCAGAACTTGGAAAGAAGTTCGAGCAGTCCGAGCACTTTCAACGGTGGGCCACGATACAAATATCGCGGAATGGAGAGGTCGTATTCAGCAAACGTTCGCGTCACTCCGGTCCTCAATGTCCCTGTTTGCTCGCTTCGCGGCTCCTCCAAATCCAGTGTTTTCGGTTTTCCCCTGTTCTCTTCTCAGCAGAAGAAAGATAGCGGCAGTACCAGCGTTTCCGGCAACAGAAGCCACCACCACCATCACAGCAAGAACCGCGTAGATCGAGCTTGAGAGTTCAGAGTAGATTTTTTTCTTGGTAATAATAACACTCAGCTAGCCTTATGGTTTTTTTGTCCGTTTAACATGGATTTCAGCAGTTACGTTCTGTTTTCTTCTTTTTTTTCCAAGGTTCGTTCCCCTGTTTCTTGCTTGAGAAAATGTTCGAATTACCACTGTACTCTTATGTACATAATCAATGAATTGAACCATCAAATTTCTTTCATTTTTACCCCGTTTTGAATTTCATTCATCATTGTTTACGACGAACAAGGGTTGAAAGGTGTTCCCTTTTTCGATCGAATCTGCTTTTGTCTACGGGGAAAGAAATAAAGTTAGGCGGAATCTCTCTGTTTTCTTCTGCTTTTTCCGAAAAATTCTGCACTTTTTTCGTTCATGATGGGGAGTCTGGATTTTAGTGAGCATGAGTATGCATGTGACCCATGATTTTGTTTTTTCGCGCGTGGTAGTAACTCTCCGTAGGCGCGTGTGGCCTTGGCAGCTACTATATATGTTTGGTGTCTGAGGCAACGTGGTGGTGAGATGCGGTGCGAGCTCAGCTCTTAGCTGTGCACAGTACTCAATCACTGTTGCATTGGTCTTTATTACTATTTTCTTCTTCAATTATTGGATTTTTCCTTACCGGAATATGGAAATTTTTAATTTTGTGTCAGATATTTTCATTACAAAATTAGATATTATTCAGACTCCGCCAGCTTTGTTTCCTGCTCTTTTTTTATTTTTGTGGGTTAAAGTTTGAACAGGAACGTTGGGGATATTAATATATAGATATAGCATTGAAGTCCCTGAGTTTAGGAATAATTATAGTAATGTCGGTAAATTAAAGAATAATTATAATGTAGCCCCGCGGTTAAGGAAAGGTCAGGGAACCTTTTGCCCTAAAAATGTGGGAGTCAAGTTTGTTGGCTTGTAATTGGAAGTGGAGAATGGATTGGTTGAGTTAATTAATCGAGGAAGTATTAGGTATATAAGGTTGTCTTTATTTAGCTAAACTCGGGTTTATTAATTGAAATTAAGTTAGGTTACAACGTGCAATCCTATGTTCGATCCTCGAGCTTGTGAAAAAGAATTCAATAAAGTTGTAGTTAATATTGTGTTAGATTACATTTATCTTTAATGAATTGTAATCTCGCATAATGACATTCCTTTCTATGGTCCGTAATAAAGATTAAAAAGATATGATGCACTGTATCTAACATTTTCCGACACTGTTAGATGAAATAGTGCAATTTCAAACTTTAAAGTGATTTCAATGAAGTATTATGGAACAAACCACCACCCCAATTCAAATCACTAGAACCCGCCAAGGGAAAAACTGTTGTCAAGGAGATACAAATGCCTTGTACAAATATTTAAAGATAGATAGTATGAAATATATTCTTAAGTACACAACATACTTAAATTTAAAACACCAATTTATACTATCATGACAATTTATTAGCTACCGCAGAATAGTATGAAAATCTTGTGTTCGAATGACTAAAAACCCAACTACCGTAATAAAATCATAAACTCTATCTCCGCTGTACTTTTGAGAATTCAAAATCATACTTTCAGTTAAAAAACCAACTTAAAACCTACAGAATAAAATAAGAAACCATTAGACATGTAATAAATACATTTCCAGAAAATTAATTGAGGTAAAGTGACTTTATTCATGAAAAAATGTGTCCACTTTGAAGGGCCTGGCTGTGCAGACAGAGTGAGGACATAATTTATTCGTCTCATTAATTCATGTTTGTCTGGAAGTCAAAAAATTTAAAAAGAAAAAACTTTGTTGTTCTTGAAATTGATAATATTTGTAATATCCGAATACATATAGAGTAATGTAGATACAATACAACATATATATTTTTTATTTTTTAATTATAAATGTGAAATACAATACCCGACATAATAAAATAATTTTTTATAAGTATCTATACACCGTAAATAAGTATGCATATGATGAGCGGATTGTTGTGTGATTCTCAACGAGAGTACTTTTTTGTTGCTTTGAAGTAGGAAAATCTGCTATATGTCTATACTGACTCCCATTTATTAATCCGTATTGACTTAGATGTTGTGCATTTAATCGCAATTAATGCCTCTTTATGGGATTAATTGCACCCACAACGACTTATGTAATTATAACAATCACTTGTCGATTTTGTAATTATTGAATGAAATTTGAATGTGTTTTTTCAACTTTCAACTCAATTGATTTGAGATGCCTTGGCCCCTCGGGGACCAACTTTTCCCTTTTATGGTATTTTTCTTCTACTTTTCTTTTTGGGGTTTAATTTAGGGTTGCAATGTGTCTATCCTTTTATAATTAGGTGTATTTATATAAGGATATTTTTTACTTTTAAAATATTACATTTACATCTCTTTATAATTTGTTGATAGATTATAAATACTCTCCTGGTTGGACTCTTCTAGGGGAAAAAAAAAAAAAAAAGCTTTTGTTAAGTGAGCAGTCTCAAATGTTAATGAGTTGTTTGAAAAGTCTCCTTGTCTAACATGCATGTAAGAATCAATGTGAGGTTTCATCCGTTTCAATAATCTTAATGATCTAAATTAATAAGTTATCGATATTTTATATAATTGTTTTATGAAAAATCACTTAAACCCCTATTAAAGTTTACCGAAGAGAAGGAAGTCTGCAATATGTTAGAAGATCATAAGGAGTAAAAGTGTAAAATTTTGAACTAAAGGCGGTCAAAGCGATAATATACGTAACCACGCAGAGCAATTATATGTAATTCACCACTAAATACATAGTGGAACCTTTTGGTAGCAATTTAGCCTTAATTTGAGTTAGTACTTGCGGGCCTAGTAACTAGTATTATAACACATTAGTGAGATAATATGGTACGGTAATTTATGTTTGGTACCGTTGTCTCTCTTTACAAGAGAAAACTCAATAACATTTAATATTACCTAAATTGTGATATAAGAGTCTCCACTTAATATGTGAATTGCATTGTGAATGTTTTGGTTGGGTCGGATATTAAATTCAATCTGCCCACAAGCACTAATGACCTACCATACGGAACATTAAAGTTCCTGACTCATCCCAATGTGGTTTAATACACCTTACCAAAAACTTTCTAATTCTAGTGAGGACCTAATTCTTGTGAGTAAAACGTAATTTAATAATTCAAGGCTATACAAATTTTATCAAAAATCTTAATATTTGAAATGACGAGTCATGTTTATAAATAAATGATTTAAATTATGAGAGAAAATAGCTCTCTATTAATTTGAATTATCTATTTATATACATAATGTGTCTATATAAATAAAATAAAAGATAAAACATCCGAATATCAAATAAACCAAAGATACGTCACAGTTTAAATCTTTATACTCACATATGACCTCAAATTGAAAAATCCTTGCATGCACCGGCTGCGGGTTCCAGTGCATGCAATCTCCATTTTTTTGATGTAAAAAAATTGAATAAAAGACATAAAAAAAATTCAAAAGTGCGTGCAAGAATTTCCCAAACAAACTCATACTTTCAACTTTGTCCAAAGTCCAATCACACCAAAAAATAACCCTCAGAATACCACAAAGTACAAATCTGACGTAAATTCCTGTATTAAATACTAATCCATTGAAAAACTACAATAATGAGCAACCACTGTAAATAACAGTTTTTTTACCCATTATTTCACATTGACAAAACCTTTGTATTTATCGCAGCAAACAAAGTGAAAACTATTTATGTTTCCCACCCCCAGAATCGCCCAAGTTATTTATTGCTAAAAGGATTAAATGAAGCAGGTGCAGTATGTTGTTTTGGCAGCACGCGAGGGCCAACGCCTCTGCCTGCATGTGCAATATATCAGTGTTTGTATGATTATTTACATACATTAATCTCATTTTTTATTTACTATTTCATTAAATTAGATGACATAGATTAAGATACACGTTAATTGTGATGGAGTTTTCCTTAATGGGGATTAATTAAACTAATCACATGAAATCTTTGGAGATTCCTGCATTAGGATGCCAACAAGACATCACTCGTACTTTACGTGGACCTTGTCGACCTAGGGGCTAGGATACTAGGAGCACGACTTATATAAAAATATAATCTTAGAGGGTCTTTTTTAATTAATCTATATATATTAATTATTTTAGTTATTTAATTTAGGAATTGATATAGAATATAATCTGAGAGGACCTATGTTCAATGTTTCCAAGTGTTGGTTTTGAGCTAATTTCTTGTTTAGTGGTATTTGATAATATGTTGTTTGTTGGGATTAATGCCCTAAAAATTTAATTTGTTGGATTAATTAAATTGAAATTACAGCGAGTTATGAGTATTTTACATATTATTAATTAATGATGTGTAATAGTATTCTTATATCAAATGTGTTTCATAGGAAAAGACTTTGAGTACCGAAAATATCAAAATTCACGTGTCATTAAAGTTCTAGTAGGTAAGATAAGAATATGTTCTTATCAAGACCATAACGTGGTTATATAAAATGATTAGTCTTTCGTTATAGGGAATGGAGATTCCGATTATAACACGTTGATGATTTTCAATGGAATTGGAAACACCGAACTGAACCACTGAGATTATTTATTTTATACTGCTATCGAAAATGAATAAAATCTCGGGAAGCATTAGACTCTTAATCCTGACAGTATTTCCCCTTTAGGCATGTAGTGTTAGTCACTATGATGTACTCAGAAGTGAGGTCTCGGTAACGGTTGTCCAAAATACTTTGTACATTCGGTGATTACATGAAATGTGCTAAAGAGTAATACTGATTGAGGAATTTGTGGGCTTGCTGGAACGTAAAAGATATTTCTAAAATAGATTTGCGAAAGTTCGAATTAAGACTTTGGCCAAAGCACTTCGTGTGATATGTCACCGAAGTTGTATGTTGAATGTGTTTCACGT
>JBBMKE010000007.1:3176585-3198081 GCA_037834125.1 Lippia alba
CAATTATCTCAACTCTTTTCTATCATAAACCCGGGGCTCCGAGAAAAGAACAAATTTCTTTTCTATTAAAGTAAAGAATAGATTATAGGTCTTTATTTTACCAAACCCATGTATTCTAAAAAAGTAAACTCATTCTAAATTAATTACCATTAATCATGATCCGATTTAACCCTAAATCCTAAAACTTGAAAATTAACCCCCCTCTCTAAAAATGCTTCATTTCATTCCCTGTCATCATATCATCACTGCTTTGTCTCACTCTCATTGCTCCTTTTCGAAGCTTTTTACTTTTTCACGAGCATTCCCTGTAAAAGAGCATAGTAAAAGCCTGTGTTTCCCACTTTTTTTATTCACATTACCCATTGATTAAGCTGAATTTCATCAACATTTCAGCTCAGTTCTTGTGTCCCTTTGTCTCAAAGATGTCTTTAATGTGTTATCTTAAGGAATTCTTGTTTTTGTAGTGGGATAAATTCCGTTGTGGTCTCTTTAGAGAGGTTTAGCCTTGGAATTTGGAGGGAATTTCTTTTTGGGAGGAATCTTGGGGTCAAAAAAGCGGAAAATGCTGTGAGTTTGTTTGTTTCTGGTGTGGGGTTTGCTTTTTTTTTTTTTTGAAGACGTATTTGTGAAGCAATTTCTAGTGTTTTAGTGTCAGTTCTTCCGGATTTATCAGCGGCGGAGTACGTGATCCTAGCTTTAGCTGTGTGGAGAAGGAATATTCTGCATCTTTTTTGTGCAGTTTTATGCCTTTTACTGTCTGAATTCTCAATTGGGTTGTTTATAGAGGCGGAAAATCAGGGGAATTCATCTAAAGGAAAGACCTTTGCGGTTATAATGGCATGCTTTGATTCTGAAGTATTGCGTTCGTAGTTGTTTTTGCAATTTAGATGAGAAGCCATTTTTAGCAGGCTTTTAGGATTATGGAGAGAAATATCAGGTTTGTTATTTGACTGTTTATCAGTGAGCATTTTGGGGGTTTTGAGGCCATGGAGGATATTGGGTTGTTCAATCAAGGGTTGAGATGGTTGCAATCAAAGGACTGTTACTCTGTGCCCAGGAATGCGTCGAGCTGTTTACGAGACAAGATCGGAGTTTTTATGGAGCGGCATTGGCCGATGGTTTGTTGTGGGTGTGCAAGATTTGGGAGATTTCTAGTTTTCTTGTTGGTTTATTGGAAGAACTGTTTGATCACAGGCTTCCAGTCATTTATTGGCCTTGGCTCTGCCGCGTTGCTTGTCATCATGTGGAGTTGCTTCATGAGCTTGACATCAATGTCATGTCTTTTATATGTGGTTCTTAGTATGGTAAACTGTTATTAAATGCTCTCGGTTTATTTTCTGTTTTATTTGTGTTTTGTTGCCTAGGCTAATGTAGATTCCTGGATATCCTTTTATGCTAATATGGTTGGATTTGTTATTCTTGATCTTGATAATCTGGATCTTATAATGTAATGCCAAGAAATTAGTTATGTGAGGTGCGTGAAGAAATTGAAAGGAAGAAATCTTGTGGTTTAGAGTTATAGACTAGGAAATTAATCAAGAATTTTCTCGTCTTCACATTTTGTTCAGATGTTATAGTTTTCTCATATTCTTGTCTTAACCTTGATTATCTATTGGGAATGAAGTTTAATCCGATGCTATGGGGAATAATATCATACTAGTTAGTAAGTAAATGTAGAACGTAATAGTTATTAGACGTTTTTGGGTAAGCAATAGCTGATGACATACTAATTGCTGAAAATGTGTGTACAGGGAGCGGCTGGGGTTGCTGTTCAGTATTTAGGCTACACTCCTGGAATTTTTATTGTGGGGTTGATTGCCATTCTAATTTTATGGATGTATGCTAACTTTTGGATAACTGGTGCCTTGTTCATAATCGGTGGTAAGTTTATGGTTCTATTAATTCATTTCGAACTCAAACTTTGGATAAGATGGATTTAAGTGCTTATTCTTTCCACTTTTGTTTTTTCCATTTCTGCATTTGTGCAATCAGTAATTTTCTATTGGCTCGTTTTAAAGTTGAATTTACTGCTAGTGATTCTCGGAGTTTGAAATATTGGCAAGGGTGGTTAAGTGGTGGAAATTCATGCAGTGGGTCAATGGAAAAGGGCATAGTTTCAATAACCATTTTGCTTACCGTAGAAAATGGATATTTTAGTAAAATCAAAGAGAAAAGGGTCAGTTGATAATTATGCTATTGTTACAGTGATGTCCTTGCTTACTTTTGTTTTATGCCCGATCCTTCTTGCTAAATCTTTTAATTCCAGCAGCTATTTTGAAATGCAGGTTATCTATTTTCCTTAAATCCTGCACGACTAGTGGTCCTTATGGCAACCATATATGCCATATACTGTGTCAAAGTTCGAGTAGGATGGCTTGGAGTTTTTCTCTCATTAAACCTGTCGTTCCTATCAAATGATATACTAAACTATTCAATGAAATGGTGTGATAATCGGAGTGAAAGCACTCACTTTGAGGAGCAGAAAGAGTCTGAGTCATTCATGAGTGATGAATTCCCGTCTGATTGTGACTATTCTGCTCCTACTGAAGAAGAAGTGAAGTTGCACTCATGTAAATCATCCAGCAAACCTGCTAGTAATTCATCCTTTATTGAAAAACTGAAAGAACCTGTTGCTAAGAAAGTGGTCATAGAAGATGTAAATTCGATAACTGAGATGAAGAGGATTTTGAGTAGTAGCGACCATTATGAAGCACTTGGGTTTCCACGTCATAAGAAAATTGATTTCGTGTTATTGAAGAAAGAGTACCGTAAAAAGGTGATGATTTATCTATTTGCTTAGTTTTATAGGCATGTTGATAAAACTTTATTTACTTGAACTGATGTTAATTTGAAATTTAAGCATCTAAACTGTGATGTGATGATAAATATTTTACTTGTTTCAGGCCATGCTTGTGCATCCCGACAAGAACATGGGAAGTCCATTAGCAAGCGAATCATTTAAAAAGCTCCAATGTGCATATGAAGTAAGTTTGTCTCAATTTTTTGTGTCGTTCTTTAAATTTGGAATTGTAGCTATGGTGACTCATATTTGCATTATTTCCAGGTTCTTTCTGATGCTGTGAAGAAGAGGGATTATGATGAACAGCTCAGAAAAGAAGAATCTAGAAGTATCCTGCAGAGGTCGGCTAGCACTTCCCATCAGGTAAAAGAATATGGAAGGACAATTGAGCTTTAATTTGTTTAATTGTTCAGATTTCTTTAAATATCTTCAAAATGAATGATGGTAATTGCATTAAATTTTATTTTATATAAAAAATAACTTAGTGTTATAATAATGTAAGAGATGAACATTCTGGAAGATTGACCATTTATGCCTTCGAAATGCAGAGTACTACTGAATTTTTCTCGGATGAGTCGAGACGCATACAGTGCACAAAATGTGGATGTTCTCATATCTGGATTTGTACAAATCGCACCAAGGCCAAAGCGCGATGGTGTCAGGTTTCATTTTAAAACGAAAGGAATTTCTTTACTTGCTTTGTTTGATGTTTACAAAACCAATGACTGTTTTCTGGGGCAGGATTGCTGTCAGTATCATCAAGCCAAAGATGGTGACGGTTGGGTTGAATACAGAGGGTCGTTGGTGTTTGATCGGCCTCAAAAGGTTAGTTCAACTTCATTCACAAAAGAGACACGATTGTTGTTTCTTTTGTCTTCGCAATTCGTGACTCTTTTTATCCAATAAACTTAGGTGGAAATACCACGTGCATTTGTATGTGCTGAAAGCCGGATCTTTGATGTGTCGGAGTGGGCTATATGTCAGGTTAGTCAGTATTTTTCAACTCAATTTCTTTTTTCTGGCAAGAGTAGGCGGAACCCACGTTGCATGAAATCTTTCTTGCTAACTTAAAATTCCTCATAGGGTATGGCATGCAGACCAAATACCCATCGTCCGAGTTTCCATGTAAACATGGTTGGTCTCGAGAAGTCAACTCAGAGGTCAAACTCGAGCCGCTATCCTTGGGATTTAGGTGCTGAGATGATGGATGAAGAGGACGATTTCGAGCTGTGGCTCCAAGAAGCCCTCGCTTCTGGACTCTTTTCCGAAACTTCTAAACGCAGGAAAAGCTGGACTCCCTTTAAACTGCCTCAGAGAAAAGGAAAGAAACAGGGGCGAAGATCCTCTTGAGTCGTGACACACGGGATTTTGCTGTCCTCAGCTTCCTTCTTCCCACATAGCTGAAGAGATCTACATCAAGAAAGGATGCAAAGCAGATGATTGACAGATACACGTAAACTGCTCGTCTTTTACACGGGGCTCGCAATGTAAATATTTCTCCTTGAGGTAAAAAAATCAGTTTTCGCCCGCATGGGCCGACTAGTTTAATGTGAAATGTAGAGGAATGGCAAAACTGAAACCTGTTTGTGCACATTTCCTGGTAATTTTGAAGCTATTAATCAGATGCAGAAGTTCACAGTAACGGATAAAAAGGATCGAGTTTGTATTATCCTTTCAATTTTCATCGGTTGGGCCTTCTGGAGAAGTTTTTGGTACTTCTTTTTATGAATCATAACAAAAGGATATATGATTGATCGTTAATTATTTATTATGTATAATGTATTGTGAAGCCTTGCATCCATTATTGTCCAATGCTGTTTTTTGTTTTTCTTTTTTTGAATTAAAACCGGCCTGGGACTATTATTATTATTTTTTGTTCTATAGCTAATTTTCATAAATCAATTCGAAACTGACCATTTAGGGTGTAAAACTCTCTCTATTAATGGTAAGTGTGTTACCAAAAATTTGAATTCAAAAATTTTAATTAAGCTAACATAACGTCAAATCATTAAGTTACAATAATGCATGATCCATACATCAAGATGGAAAATACAAGAATCCCCTATAAAATTTATTGTCCAGCGCTGTTGGTTAGCTTCTAATGCAACAAAAAATTATTTTATAGTTGGGGGAATTTTTTTTGATAATATTATTGAAATGCCAAGCAAATGAACATATCCAAATTGATATTGTCAATAATATGGATTCATAATCTATACTATATATTAAGTGTGAGAGCCAAGTTTGGTCTCTTGGACACTTCATTTCTTTTATTTTTTATTTATTTATAAAAAAAATTCACACCACGATATATCATTAACTGATCTCAAACCATTTTCTAAGACTTTCGCTTGGCTTTCTCCATTTTTTTTCTTTATATTTATTTTAAAAAGAGAAATCTACACAACGTATAACACTAACCGATCTCAAGCTATTTTCTATGACTTTTCAATTCTTGTTAGTTTTATTTGATTTTAAGAAAAGAAATGGGCATACAATACTAATTGATTTCAAATACGTAAAAATTTATCCATATAATCTATCTCTAATTCTATTTATTTGTACTATTACGAGAGTTAAGTTTGGACTCTTGAATTCTTCATTTTTTTTAAATATTTTTTTTGATTTAATAAAAAAAAAGATTCACCCACGTACAACAATATCTATCTATATTATTAAACGAGAGAGACAGATAATAACTGTCTTGGTCTCTTAGACTCTTTTTTTCTTTTCTTATTTATTTAATTCATTCGCAACTTCTCTTTTCTCTCTTAAACTATCTTCTTCTTTATTTATTTATTTATTTATTTATTTTATCACTAACCTCTCTTTTTCAACTTTTTTTCTTTTCTCACAACTTCTTTTTTTACATTTTATACTTTTATTTTATTTTTATATTAATTCAATAATTATAAACAAAATATATATATATAATTTGCACACGCAACGAGTGTGCCAAAATTACTAGTATTGATTATTGAAATACCAATATTATGAATACTAGTATTTCAACATATCCAAATTGATGCAAATTAGGAACAACCCCTGTCACTAAAAGATTTATTTTTTGGATAAAAAATATCATTAAATTACTTCTTAGTTCTTAAAAATTACACTGAAATGATTGAAAAAGATATTTTAGATATACTAATCATATTTTAAGCTAGGATCTAAAAATATGGAGTAGCAAAGTTGAAAGAAAAAATGTAATTAATCTTTTTATTTAAATACACAACTCCTACCTTAGGGGGTTAAAATGCCTTTTTTTTTTTTTTTCAAATAGAGGAGGTGGATTACCAATTCTTCATTTTATGGGGGTTAGATACAAATTTCTGATATCAGTTTGGGTAACATGTCATATTTCTCTTTTTGTCCTTTTTTCAGTTTTCTCCACTCAACAATTATTTTTTCTACAGATCTTCCCTTCCAAATTACTGTTTGCCGGAAAGTAGTGACAGCCACCACTGTCCGCCGCCGCTGCCCTCCCAAAACAGGTTGATTTTTTCATTTTCCTTTTATTTCTTTTGAAATATTTTTGTTCATATTTACTTCATAATTGTTGCATTATACTCTTACTATTTCCCTTAGTTTTGTGAATTTTGTAAGAATGTGTTCCCCAGCAAGAAACCCTAAAAACAATTTCTGGAAACCACATACTAGGGTTCCCGACCAAGAAAGCCCCAACAATTTGAAGAACAATATTTATTCCCCATGAGATTTCTGAGTAATATATTTAAATTACCGTTCAATTTGTCCTCTCCTTTATTTTGTTTGTAATTTTTCCTTTGTTAATTTTTTTTTTGGGTGAAGCTTTGACTGGGATAACGGAGATTTGCTTGCGCGACTGGGAATCAGAGAGGTATTTTGGGTTACACTTCAGGGTTGTTTCTATGACTTTTTTCATTAGTAGAAATTTTCTTTATATGCTTGGAATTCTCTGTATACTTCCCTTTACATTAAGATTGCTATGGTATCTATGTGTTTAATTTGTTTATCTGGTTTGATGAAGAATTAAGATCTGTTAATGTTTGTATTTACTGTAAGTGTTATTTTTGATATGATGTATGTCAAATCTATACGAGTATCGAAATGATTCTTGATTCTTTTTGTTCTTCAACCTAGGTGTAACAATTGTGTGCTGAAATGCTCTTTTGTTTTTGATGGAAAACTCCTCACATTTGTTGATTAATTACACATCAAATTAGCATTGTATGTGTTGATTATCTATTTAGCTTATAATGGAGTTAGGGTGTTGCTAGGTGCTGGATATTTGTTGGACTTTCTGAACTCTTTGATTTGTTTGTTTTGGTGGCTTTTGTTCTTGGCTACTTGTATTATTTTGATGATTTCTTGGAGTTTCTGAAGTCATGTATTGTGTTGTTTTAGAGTCCTCGTGCAGTTAGCTTCATTTTATGGATCTCCAGCCTACAAATATGTAGCAGAGAACTGTCGGAATTTCTGAAATCACGGATACTCACATAACAAAAGGAGTCGGGGAGTCGAAGCAACCTTATTCCAGAACCCCTGCAAAATGGCCCCGACCGGCAGAGCCACCAAGAGACGGCGTGGCAGAAGGAAAGGCCCGAAGAAGAGACTGAAAACCATAACCCAAGTCAATCTCATCGAATCCCAATCTAACCATCAGAAACATCTCTCCACAACAATCCCCAAGCTCATCTCCGCCGTCTCCTCTGCCCACTCCTTCCTTATTCACCATGAACTCCAACTCTTACCCTCCCAGTCCCTATCCTTAGAATCCCTTCTATCCTCCACCTCCGTTTCTCTCTCCCGCCTCCTCTCACTCCTCTCCCTACCCATACCTCCTACCCCGCCTCCACCCCCTCAGCGCAATTGGTTCGACTGTTTCATCTCCTCTTCTCCTGATTACGACCCCAGATGGGTTCAGTTCTTCAACATCTCTAAACCTTCGTTCACTCTCCTCCTCCGCCTTCTCACTCCTTCTTTGACCTCGTCTCTCCACCCATTGCAGCCCAATGCCGCTCTTGCTGCAGCCCTTTTCAGGTTATCCCATGCAGCATCCTTCTCTGCTGTTTCTCGCCGCTTCTCTCTTGACTCTCCCACGGCGTGCAGAGCTTTTTATTCAGTGTGCAAAGCCATTGTGGAAAATCTTGGCCATTTGTTTGAGTTCAACTCGGACATAAATCGAATTATCGTGGGTTTTGGGTGGATTTCTTTGCCCAACTGTTGCGGAGTTTTGGGGATTGAGAAGTTCGAATTGGATAACTATTCCATGGGGGAAAATGATTCTCTGTTAGTTCAGGCATTAGTGGACTCTGAAGGGAGGTTCTTAGATGTGTCAGCAGGTTGGCCCGGGAGTAAAAAACCAGAAGATGTGTTGAAAAACTCAAAGCTTTTTCATGGGATCGAGGATTCAAAGGAGTATTTAAACGGGCCTCCATTCGAATTGAATTCTGGCAATTCGATTCCTCAGTATGTCTTGGGTGATTCATGTTATCCTCTTTTACCTTGGCTTCTATCGCCCTTTGGCAACACGGACAAAGAGTTGAGTGCTTCGGAAATGGCATTCAATCGGGTGCACAGTAAAGGGATGGAGTTGGTGGATATGGCCTTTACGAGGGTCAAGAAAAGATGGAAGCTTTTGGGGAAGAAATGGAAGGGTCAATGCCACGAGGCTTTCCCCTTCGTGATCGTGGCATGTTGTTTACTGCACAATTTTCTGATCAAGTGCAGTGAGGTATTGCCTGAGGAAAACATCGAAGGTTGTAGAGATACAGAGTTCCCTAGGTTTTACGGAGAGGACGATGAAAGTGGGAAGAGAGTTAGAGATGCTCTTGCTTCGCACTTGAGTCGGGGGTAAGTTAGATATGGTAAATGTTGTAGCAGTTGTTCTTGATAACAGACAGTATATCTAGGCTTATGTGCTTTTGTTGTGCAATTGTGCTCTATAACAGTGTATCTAGTTATGTGCTTTTATCTATGGTCGTCTGTGATGATATCTTCAATTGAAATTGAAATTTCAGTTTGGCAAGAAAAAAGATAAAACCTTATTTCATTTCACTGGTTCATATTCATTTTGTCTTGTATTCAATGGTTTAAACTTTAAACAGAAGATGTAGTAACAGTTATATCACATAAATTAACTTAAAAAGTCCCAATAAGATTAACTATTTAAAGCTCATTTCACTTTTCAAATATATCCTAATATATATGTTGAGAATTGAGATCCATTTCTTATCTCCATGGTTAATCATTCAATCAATTGTGGGCCAAAATGTTAAATTCTTTCATCAGAATTGGTCATTCAGCTCCTTATTGTCATTAACAGCTGAAATTGTTCCATTAATTCAAGTAATCTCATATAATTCTAAGTTTCTAACCCTTGCATTAATGGAACACATTTTTCTACAATCAGTGACAGAAGTAGGATCGGATGACCAAATGTGACAAAAATTTACATATTTGGGCCTGTAATTAAATTGTTTTGTGCTAGTAATGCTGATCTTTGTGGTTGATACAACCGAGTGGTGAGGTTTAGCGGTTTGGTGTTATGCTAAATTAACTAAAGATCTTGAGTTCGCGGGAATGCATCTACTATTGATAGGAAAATTTTTACATCCCAAGTAGTCTTCGTCTCGACATATGGAAATGGATTAAAAAAAAATGTGATTAACGGATAGTGTGGCAAATTGAATTGTTGAATAATTGAACATGATACCTATTGTTTTCTAAAAAAGTTATGGACCTTATGGCATATTCACCGACAAAAGATATATCGTTAATGTTGTACGGATACGAACACGACACGATATGAATAACACGATAGTATTGATGCTGTACGAATACAATACGATATGAATAAGACGATAGTATTTTTTGTGCGAGGAGTATTGGATACGATATCTTATATGAATATTTGACACCACGTAACACTGGAAAATGATATTTTTAAAATTAGACGTATTTCATGGTATGTTATTGGAAGAGAATTTCTAAATACACAAGGAGGTGGAGTACCAATTCCTTTTCCACAAGGGGTTCTCTTTGCGAACTTCCAATATTACGGGGGAGTAAAATGCAATTTTTTTTAACATATTAAAGCATGGACTGACGAACAGGTAAAAAAAAAAAGAGGTGGAAAGCGACATCTAGAGTCGCTGTTCTGAGAAGCGACCAGGTTGTATACGTATATGGTTGTGACGACTAACGAGTGATAAATGAACCAGCAGCGATTTCAATGTGAAAATTTTGAAATCACTTCTCTCCACTCAACGCAAAACAAATCTTCCCCTTCCAAATTACTCTTTCACCGGAAATAGTGGCAGCCACCACTTTCCGCCGTCACCGTTGCCGGAGAAGAGGCAACCATTATCTCTCGCTGCCGCCCACCCCTCCCCGGAAAAGGTAATTATGGTATTATACTTTTATTATCTTTTACAACTTCAGTTTTGCCTTGGTCTTTTTAATTCAATAGATTTCATACGTTATGTTAATTTTAGATATTATTCACAATTGTTTGATGGTGGTAATGCTAATCTTTGTAATTAGTTAGTAACTCAACTTTTATTGTTGCGGTGTTAGTTATCATAAGCAGTGATCTAAACCTCTGTAATTTAATCGCCATTGTTTATTTTCTAATTTCTAACTAGTTTTATATGTATCTTCCAATGTAGTTCGTAGTTCATAGAATGACCAGAAGAAATGATGAAATGATCTCCTACGGTCCAGAAGAGAATGACTTATTATATTTACAAGAAAATCATCGTTCGAACTATGTTTTTAATGGTGCAATTGACGATCTTTTCCGTCAAAGGCATAATAATTCACCTGGTTTCAGCCATAATGAAGAAGACGAGAGAGGAATAAATTTACATGATCGTGTTTTGGAGCAAATATATGATATGGGCTTTTTTGGTGTTTTTCGTTGTGGTTATATAGGAGTTGATCCGCATTTAGTCACTGCATTAATAGAAAGATGGCGTCCGGAGACTCATACGTTTCACTTTCCGGTTGGTGAAACTACCATCACTTTAGAGGATGTAGCGGTGATATGGGGGCTCCCTATACGTGGGGACCCAATAATTGGAAAAGATGCATTCCCTGAAAAGTATAATTCGTGGTCTCATTGTTGTGAAGTAATGCTAGGATTTGCTCCGAATGTATCTGAAATTCGTGGATCACGCATCAATATGTCAGCCATAAGATCTCACTTGAAAGATAATCCAATAGATAAAGAGAGCCCACATGAACACGTTTTACAACTAGCTCGCTGCACTGCTTTACTTTTAATTGGTGCTTTTATGTGTCCCGATACAAGTGGAAATAAGGTTAGCCTGATATATCTGTGTCATATGGAAACAACGGAGCAGTGTCGGAATCACAGTTGGGGAAGTGCTGTTTTAGCTTTCCTATATCATGAACTATGTGGTGCCAGCGTCAATAGTTGTCCGAATCAGAATATTGGTGGCGCATTGCAACTTCTACAGGTAATAGCAAATGAAAGATTTTTAGTATATTTCTTTAAATTGCAATAGCTATAAATATTCATGAATACTTTTAAGTAGATATGGGCATGGATACGAATCAGTTGTATAAGACCACTACGACTGTCTGAACGAGTGAAGACTGGACCAACAATACTCTCAAATGGCCGAATACTACCAATGCCTCCACATGGTGTTAGGTTCTATTCTTATTCATAATTAATCTAAATATTATCATAAATTTATAGCATTCTTTATCTTTTAAAATCTATAAGTTTATGAATAAACTTGTTGTAGATGGATAACATATTTTTCATGGACTCAAACTGCAAGTCACAATGTTAGGATATTCAGAGATATGTTTGATCGATTAACTCCCAATGAGGTACATGCACTTGTATTTACTTATTTCAACTCCATGTAGCATTATGTTGTACTCTTTCTAAGCTCTTTTTCTTGTGTAGTTTGTTTGGAGGCCTTATTGTATGGATTGGCCTGAGATTGTATCTTTGCCAGAGGAATGCGGTCGTGAGTTATGGCGTTCTACGTGCCCATTGATTCACTATAGCATAATTGAGACACTCCACATCGAGCGTGTCACTCGACAATTTGGGATAGTTCAGGTTATTCCACCAAATCCTCCACGAACAGAAAATGAAACATTGCACAAACTCACTCGAAAAGGACGAGGAGGGCAAGATTGGGTCCAATTCCACCATTTGTATATGACGCAATGGTATTCAGCAACTCAAAATGAAATAACTGGGGATCCTGCCACTCAGGAACGAGAGGTTGTTGTGGGGTACTTCATTTGGTATAGAAAGAAGACACGTAAACTTATTTCGCCACCGAATCCATCAGGGGCAGACGGATATCGTCCAAATGACCACGGTGCAGACGGATATCGCCCAATTGACCATGGTGCATGGAACTTAGTGGTATGTATTACTTCAGGTGATATTAAAATTAAGTATATATTTAGTGATTATTTATTATTTATCATATTTTGTATTAGGCCAACGGTTTGACCTGCATGCTGGATGATTTCAAGACTATTACCAATTATAACGATCCTCGTCGATTCAAAGAAATGGTGGATTCTCATACCCAAGTGATCCAATCTCTGCAAAGTGTAGTCAAACAACATGCAGTTCCACAGAATGTCACCGAAGAAATTCGCCGCAAGAAAACCTCCCGCCGAAGGTGACAATCCCAGGTTCGAGATGATATCTCAAATAGAAACTTCATGCTGGCGAGCGTGTCTGGCCCCTACTTCAAACATGTTTCATGGTGACCATCTTTAATCAATGGGAGTGAAAACCTGACAAGCTAGTAGATTTTATTCATCTATTCTACTTGTTGTATTCCATTTACCTAGTGCCAAATTCTCTTGATCGTCAAGATTCTATTATCTGTCACTGACGAATGTTAATCTGAATGTGCTGCCAGGGTATGCTAATGTGTTGGTTGGTACTCTGATCATTTCAGCATCTCCCTGTCCCTTATGTGGAAGACTGTATTGCTTATGTCCATTTATTTTATCTTTTTTATTGCTAATCTTCTCAATTTACGTCACATATTTGCATTTGTCCTTTTGAATTTAGCATATCGTAGTATTTAAAATATGATGAGCATTCGGCCTCTCTGTGATGAATTGTTTTATTTTAGAGTGTTTGCATTTCCTAGAGAAGTGTGATAAACAGCCATGTTGCTGTCTTCTGGCAACTGAAGAATTATGAAGAAAGTCTTGTCTAACAGGACGGGATCCATGAATCATTCTTCTCCAGGTCATGAACTCTTGGTTGGTTATGTAATCTTTTATGATAATTGAAATTTTTAAAAGTGATTGATACTATAAATTTTTGGCTGTGTTTTGCATATGTTTATTTTGATTCAAGGGTTGCAAGTTGTTGATGGCAATCCACATGCTATTATTGTTCAGTCAAGCCACACAATAGAGGTACTTTTTTTTGCGAAAATTTCCATATATCACTATTTTCTTGCCATGCAGGAAATTATTCTCCCCCACCACCTCTCGACAGTGCTCTTAGAATAGAACATACGATTTCCATTCTTTTCCGGTCAAGGAAGATTGGCCTGTGAAGCGTCTGCAAGGCTCTGTAACTCTTTTGAGATCTTAAATTTCAAGTCCTTATTACGAAGCAATCATAATATCGTTCAGTCTGTTTTTCATTGGATTGTTAAGGGGTAGTTTCATACTCATGTTTCAGTGATGTCTGTATCATTTTGCGAGCAATAAGATCTAGAGCTATCTCTAGGATCAGTCTAGGAGATTTAAGTATTACTTTCTGCATTATCATGTTGATATGCTGTTCATGGCTCGCAGGTGAAACTCTCCGTTAGAATTCATTGCTAAGGCAAGTATCAAGTCTCTTGAGAAGATTACCTGCCATTGAATCTGTAAAACTTTCAACTTGATTTCTCGATGGTGAGCAAACTGATGTATGTCTCTTTTTTCAGATATCAAATCAATCCCTTTTCTAGTCATCATCGTTGCTGTAAATCAACTTCTCCATTTTCTTTTCCTGATCCTAATTTTTGTGAAGCTTTGACTGGAATATCGGAGATTTCCTCGCGCGACTGGAAACCCGAAAGGTGTTGTGGCTTCCCTTCTGAGTTGTTTCTATAGCTTTTTCCATTAATTAGTAGAGTTTCTTTATATGTTTGGAATTCTCTGTATAATTCCCTTTACATAAAGATTGCTATATGGTCCTCTTTAAAAGTTTACGGCATGATTTGTTATTGTAGCATGTGCTGTACTGTAAGTGTTATGTTTGATAAAATGCATGCCAAATCTCTCAGTCTCGAAGTGATTATTTTCTCTTCTTCAACTAGGTGTAACAACTGTGAGCCGAAAGGCCTTTTATTTTAATTAAAAACGTCTCATATCTTTCATGACGTCTTTGATTAATTACACACGAATAACATGGTGGTGTGTTGATTATTTATTTAGTTTATGATGTATTTAGGTTGTTGCTAGGTACCGGATATCTATGATGCACATGGACACCGCAATAAGGATATGATAACACATATTTTTCTTAAATTTTCTACATAAAGAGTATTAGATAAGGCATATAATACGACAAAATAAAATGATATTTTTAAAAGTATCCGTGCATCATAATTGAAATTTTGTTGGAAATTCTAAATTCATGGATACTCATGTAACAAAAGGAGTTGGGAAGTAGTTAGCCACCAATAGACGGCGTGGGAGAAGGAAAGGCCGAAGAGACGCAAAACAATTACCTAAGCCAGTCTCATTGAATCCCAATGTAACCATCAGAAACACCTCTCGACAATAATCCCCCAGCTCATTTCTGCTGCCTGCTCCTTTGTTATTCTACCGTGAACTTCACCTCTTGCACTCCCAGTCCTTACCCTTAGAATTCCTTCTCTCCTCCACCTCTGTGTCTCTCTCCTGCCTTGTCTCACTCCTCTCCTTACCCATACCTCCTATGCCACTCGCAAACCCCCCTCAGTCGATTGGGTTGAGCTGTTTCGTCTCCTTTTCTCCAGAAGACGATCCACGGTGAATTGTGGCGTTCAATGTGTCAATTAATTTACTACAACATAATCGAGATACTCCACATCGAGCATGTCACCCAAATTAGATTAGTCTCCAAATCCTCCATGAAGAGAAAATAAAAGTTTGTACAAAGTACAAACTCAATCGACATGGATGAAGGGGCAAAGAATGAGTCTAGTTCCACCATTTGTATATGATACGAAACAATGGTATTTAGAACTCAAAATGAAATAATGGGGGATCTTGTTCTTGTCACTTAGGAACAAGATGTTGTTATAGCACATTCATTAACTTGGGAAGAAAGAAGACACGCTTCGCCATCTCATCCGTCATATTACAAACGAATATCGCTCAAATGACCATAATGCACGGGAGTTACTGTATATATAATTATTTCAAGTGAGATTACAATGATTAATTTTGGTTCTCTTATCCTAAATTATGGTTCCATCTCCTTTATGCTTTTAAGTCTCTCGATAAATTGCATTTTAGTCCCACTGTTCCGTTAATTTTCTAATGGCGGTACATTAACATTTGGATCATATTGGTTGGAAATTTGGGGTTTGGGCCTGAATTAAAATCTATAAAAAGTAGATGACTAAATTGAAAGAGGGACAATCAAGTGGGGACTAAAAATACAATTCCGCCAAAAAATACACTTTAAAAGCTCAAAATTCTAAATCATTTCCCAAATCAACAAAAGCGCGGTGAAGAAAAGCTCAACTGAAAGCAGAGGCAGAAATGGCGTCGTCTTCGAGCAGAGGCCTAACGATCAAGCTCCATCCACTCGCCATTCTCAATATGTCCGATCACTACACTCGATTGAAGTCTCATTCTCCTCCGGCGTCTCCTCCGCCGCGCGTTTACGGCTGCGTCATCGGCGTCCAGCGCGGACGCACCGTCGAGATTTTCAACAGCTTCGAGCTACGCTTCCACCCCCTGACCAACTCAATCGACGTCGTTTATCTCCAGAAAAAGCAACATCTCTGTGTGTTTCGGTGCTTTTTCTCCATTTTTTTTGCTTTTGAGACTGTGATTTTCTCCTTTCTGCATGTGTGTTTAGGTAGTGGTCGTGTTTCCGTTGGCGAAAATCGAATTGAAATTCTGATATTTGATGTTGTCAGATCAGAAGGCGTTTCCGAGTTTTTCCGTTCTCGGATGGTACTCGACGGGGAGTGATGTACAGGAATCCGACATGTTTATTCACGATCTTGTGAGTTCTCCATCTCATTGGACCTCATTGTAGTGGAACTGTTTTTTATCATTTTCGTTTGAGGCTTTGGCATGTGCACAGGCTTTTATTTCTTTTTCTAACATTGATATCTCGTTTAGAAGGATGAACTTTGGCTTGAAGCGAGAATATTCCGGATTTTGTGTTTTTGATTGTGTTCTGCAGTTGATGGATATAAATGAGAGCCCTGTCTATGTTCTTCTCAATCCTGAAATTGATGCTGCGCGGAAAGATCTGCCTATTACCATTTATGAAAGGGGTATGTATTTCATTTACTTATTGCCGTTAATCTTCAAAACTCTGTCATCTGTTAACGAGGAATGTTAATCTGAATTTGTTGCCAGGGCATCATAATGTTTTGGTTGGTACTTTGATTATAACAGCATCTCTCTGTCCTTTATGTAGAAGACTGTATTGCTTATTTGCATTTCATATTTGTTTTTGTTGCTAAGCTTCTTAAGAGATCACATATTTCTGTGTCCTTTCTCAAAAAATGGCTTGTTGTGAAATACATAACTAATCAGCACATCTTCCCATTTATATCGTATTTAGGATTGCATGCTTTGATGTAAACTAGCATATAAAACTATTTAATATGATGTGCATTTCGTCATGTGTGTGATGAATTGTTTCATTTTGGAGTTGTTTGAATTTCACTTCCGAAGTGTGGTAGACAACCGTGTTGCTGTTTTCTGGTGACTGAAGAATTATGTTACCCTTTATGAAGCAAGTGTTATCTAGTAGAAAGGAATCCATGAATCAATCTTCTCCAGGTCATGAAATCTTACTTGGTTAGATAATCTTTTATGATGATTGAAATTTAAAGTAGTGATTGAAACTATTAATTTTTGGCTGTGTTTTGCATATAAATATTATCATTCAAGAGATGCATGTTATTGATGGCAATCTGCAGCTCGTTTTTGTTAGGTCACCCTACACAATTGAGGTAATATTTGTTTAGAAAAATTTTATAGCACTTGATCCAAGATTTAGATTATTTGAGGGTGTCTTTTTTATTTGCTTGCAGACAGTGGATGCCGAAAAAGTATCACTTGATCATGTTACTCATCTAAACCCCTCTGGAGATTATGCTGCAACTCGATGTGAGCCTTTCCTGTCTGATATTTACTTGAATTGACACATGCACTCAATGTCCACCTGCATTCATCCCCATAATTGCCGGGTCTTGATTGTAAAGGTTAAGTTACTTATGATTGATCTTTCTTTGTAGTGGCTGCTCAAGTTACTGGCATATGCAGTGCCATCAAGATGCTGAATGGACAACTCAAAGTGCTACGTGACTATCTTCTTGCCATGCAGAACTGTACTCCCCCTGCCCCCCACCAGGGGTGCTCTTAGAGTAGATACAAATTTCTGTTCTTTTTCGGTTGAGTAATATAATGCTATGAAGCATCTGGCAAGGCTTTCTAACTCTTTAGGGATCGTAAATTTCAAGTCCCTATTATGAAGCAATCATAACATTGTTCGGTCCTCCCTCCATCATTGGATTGTTAAGGGGTAGTTTTATCCTCATGTTTCACGATGTCTGAATTTCTTTTGCTAGCATTAAGAGTTAGAGATATCCGCAGAAGTAGTCTAGAAGATTTGGTATTAGTTTTTGCATTTGCATGTTAATATGTTCATGGCTTGCTGTTGCTTGCAGGCGAAACTCCCTTTGAGAATTCAATTCTAAGGCAAGCATCAAGTATCTTGGGAGGATTACCAGCTGCCATTAAATTTGAAAAGTTTCAAGACGATTTACTGATGGTGAGCAAACTAATGTGTCTCTCTTTTTTTAGATACTAAAATTTTCCTCTTTCCAGTCATCATTATTTCCATAAATCAACTTTTCCCTTTTCTTGATTCCCCTGATCCTAATGGTGAGTCACGTCCAGGAATACTATGATACATTACTGATAACCCATTGTGCCATGTTAACCGACTGCACAAGGTATGGCTGTCAGGCTTATATAACTTATGTTTTTCCAATCACACTCATCAAACTTCAACTATTTTCTAAACTATTTTCAGTTTGCTCGATATATCTTACATATACTCGTTGTTTTGGTTCTTGAGCAGCACGATGAATGAGTTAGTTGACAAACTCCACGCTACTTATGTGGGAAATAGAAAAACTTATGTGCGAAGTAAAAGGGTACCGACTGCACAAGGTATGGCTGTCAGGCTTATGTAACTTATGTTTTTCCCATCACACTCATCAAGCGTCAACTATTTTATAAACTATTTTCTGTTTGCTTGATATATCTTACATATACTCGTTGTTTTGGTTCTTGAGCAGCACAATGGATGAGTTGGTTGACAACACGATGAATGAAGTAGAAAAACTTATGTGCGAAGTAAAAGGGTGTCTCCAACTTCTATTCTCTAAAAGGTTCTTTATCTTTCATCTCCCCAATGATACTAATTTTTCAAAGCTCTGGCAGCTTATACATGTCCAGGAACTATTTCTTAGCTAGGTGATGCTATCCTGAAATTGTTAATATGAAGAGCTGAATTTCCATTCTGTTTCTTTCTCTTATAAGTTCTTTGTTCATTTATGCGTGATTATAAAGTCATTTTTCTTCAGCACCGTAGGTAACATAGCATTTTGTTGTACGTCAAACTTATCTGGCCAATTTCTCCAACACTGAGAAGGGCGCTTTGGAACACAATCTGTCTGAACAAAGTTAAGATTATTAAAAGTTTAAATAACTAGCATTATTAATTTAAAAAATTAATTAGAAATAAACCTCTATGATTATCGAATCCAATTGTAGATTGAGGGAACTGAACAAAAAACAACCTGTAGAATTTGCTCCGTAAGGTGGCAAAAGATGGAACCCCACAGCCATTACAGTATGAAAGGTCTAGGAATTAATTTGATGATTTATTTGTCTTATTTTATCGTAATTAGTTTTCAGGGATGGGTTCTTGAAAACCTGTCAAAGTTAAGGATGTTACATGTTTCAATGAAAAGTGTACACCGGCATGACTTCAGGTTTGAGGCAATTACACAAACTTCCCTTGGGACTTGGAATATGTGAGAGATTACAAAAAATTTCCTGAAATTAGCATTGGCACATTATTATAATTATAAATTTAAACAGATATTGATTCCGAGTGTATAACATGCATATTGAAATAGATATTTTCAGAAAGTATTTGTGCATATTATATATATTTAATTCGATTACATCTCTTGGGACTCTCTAAACACAAACAAAACAAATCAATTTGTATGATTAATCTCGATCAATTACAAATTTATATATAAATGTGTGTGTGTTCTACCTACCTAATCAGGAGAAATTGCAATCATTCTGCATAAAGATACAAACTTTATTTGTATTAATTTTTAGGGTATTCTAAACATCCTGTACTATCCTCAACTACATCCCGAACAAAAAAACGTCTGCGTTTGCATGCTCAACTATTGTTTTGTGATAAATTACAATCTGGTTCCACTCATCATGTGACACGTGTAAGAAATTTGGAGTACATGTCACACATCCATTAGAACAAGGTTGCGACTTTTTTTAGTTTAGGATGCAAAATTTAAAACCGCGATAGTATAGGATGTTCAGAATATTTATCCTAAATTTTAATGATTGGAACGTTTTAGCATGAAAAAAAATTGTGTCAATGCCAATGCATTAACTTTCATCAATGGTATATGTTAAACCCTGCAATTATCTTAATCGATGCAATCCATATTATTTTATCCAGTCCACACTACTCCTTGGTAGAGTTTTGTCTTCAAGTAAAAAGATGTGATTTCTGAAGAAAAAAGGTACCAATGATGAAGTCTTGAAGCAGTTTTCGTCTTATTTCGTTGTTAATATAAATGGTAGTCTTTTTCGTAAGGATTTAATATAACGGGGCGGCCGTATTTTACTGTTCCAAGAAGCAATTACTAAAGAAAATCACAGAAGTGGCCAATTAGGTGCAGTTTCTGTGTTCCTTCTCTGTTCTTTCCTCTAACAAAGCAAATCCAGAACTAAGAAAAGACATTTCTAAAGTGGTATTTTCGTTTTTAGCTCTATATCATTTCTTGTAGAGAAAGAGAGCTATGTCGAGCATACATGATAGCTGGGAGAGGCTGGTTTTCGCCACACTTGATCGAGAGAAGCTCCGTGAATTGGCACTTCTCTCATCCAGGGAGACCAGCTTCAACAGCTCCATTTCCTCTGTTTTCGATGTTTCAGCCTATAATTCTCAATTTATTACTGTACTTGACTATGTGCCAGGTTCGTTGACGGATCAAGTGATAAAGGCGGCAGCAAACACAGTAATCTACAAGCAAGAATGTCTGGAAATCAAGTCAAAGGCTCAGGACCTTGGTGGAATGCTTCGACAGGCGGCGAGCGCAAGCAACGACTTGTATGACAGGCCCACACGTCGCATCGTATCAGACACAGAGCTTGTCTTGGCGAAGGCGCTGAAACTGGTAAAGAAATGCAGCCACCGTGGCATGAAACGTGTTTTCAACATCATCCCCTTCAAGGCATTCCAAAAGATGATGTCCCTTCTTGAGAACTCCATTGAGGACGTGTCTTGGCTGCTTACCATCTCTGATTGTGAGCAGGCCGATCACCATAAATGAGCCAATACTATGTCTTGTATGGAAGCAGATCACCACTTTGTACATGGGTTCTATGGACAACCGATCCGGTGCAGCTCTGCCTCTGGCGTCTTTGGTCCGTGACAGTGATCAGCATGGAGAACTGATCATTGAGGAAGCTGGGCTTGGTCCTTTGTTGAAACTGTTGAAGGAAGGGAATTTAGAGGGGCAGGAGGATGCAATTAGGGCAATTGGATGGCTTTTAAAGAACCCAGTAAACGCGCAACGCATGATTGATGCCGGTGCACCCCAGGTGTTTGTGAACATGCTCAAAGAAGGTCCTATGAAGGTACAGGTGCACGTGGCATGGGCTGTGTTCAAGCTTGCTATGCATTACCCCAGGTGCCAAAATCTGTTTGCTCAGCACGACATCATTGCAATTCTTGTTGACCATCTAGCCTTTGAGACTGTGCATGACGTGGCTACAAGTAATAAAGCAAGGCAAATGGAGTACCCTATAACTAAAGCACGTAGAAGGAGATGGCTGCTAGAGCCCTTTGGCAACTAGCCAAAGGCAACCCTACCATTTGCATAAGCATCACAGAGTCATGTGCAATACCTTGCTTTGCGGTCCTATTGGAGGAACGAGTTCGATACTATTCTTCAATGGTTCTGTTGGAGATCATAACAATGGCGGAGAAAAATCCTCAACTGAGAAGATCAGCGTTCGACCCAAATGTTGGGAATAGTGCCCTGAAAATTCAATTTTGTTGAATTAATTAAATTGAATTTATAACAAGTTATGAGTATTTCATATATTGATAATTAATGACGTGTGGTGGTATTCTTATATGAAATGTGTTTCATAGGAAAAGACTTTGAATACCGAAAT
>JBBMKE010000007.1:3226793-3242879 GCA_037834125.1 Lippia alba
TATTAAAGGAGATTTTAATTCTTATTTGATATAAAAGTCGTAGTCTTCTCAAAGTTTTTTTTTTTTTTAATAAATCTTCTCAAAGTTGTTCCATTCAAGTACGCAACTTCACAAAAATGTATTGACAATAATGATATCTATTCTCTTAGGAAAACTAAACTACATATCACACGGTTTGTTATATTAAAAAATGATAAACGTCAAAGCTATTGGTGTTTATATTACAAAAATTGTAAAAAATTATTAAACGCCAAAGCTCTTGGCGTTTATATTAAAAAAATTCTAAAAAAAATATTAAACGCCAAGAGCTTTGGCGTTTCTGTAAAAAAATTATTAAAATAATATAAAAACACTACAGAGTGTGGCGTTTTAATGCAAAATATTAACTCGATTCATTTCTGTGATATTTTATGAATTCGAATAAAAAAAATATTATTTATGAAAAATCATCCGCAAAGTGAAATATTGGAGGTCAAATGCCCTAAGTCAAGATCCGCGCCATCTACTTAAAGAGTTATTATCAACTTCAGACCGTCGATTCCTTCTCATCAACGGCTCATAATAACTCCATTCAGAACCACGCGGATCAATGATTAACAACCGTAGATTGCTGGAAATAATCCAACGGTCCTGATATATCTCCATCACCAAAACACCACTATATAATAAATTCGCAATCACAGTCTTCTCAAACCCAGCAATTCCAATTCATTTCACCCAAAAACTCGAAACCCTAATTGCGAAATCTGCGATTTCAGTGAAAGAGGAGAAATGTCAGGAAGAGGAAAGGGAGGCAAGGGTTTGGGAAAGGGAGGAGCTAAGAGGCACAGGAAGGTTCTGAGGGATAACATTCAGGGAATTACCAAGCCGGCGATTCGGCGTCTTGCTCGTCGTGGTGGCGTCAAGCGTATCAGCGGTTTAATTTATGAGGAAACTCGTGGAGTTTTGAAGATTTTCTTGGAAAATGTTATTCGTGATGCGGTTACCTACACTGAGCACGCTCGCAGGAAGACGGTGACCGCCATGGATGTGGTCTACGCTCTCAAGAGGCAGGGACGCACTCTTTATGGTTTCGGAGGCTAGGGTTTTTTATGTTTTGGGGATTGTGGTAATGTGGTGTTTCTGTAGATTGGGGCTGTTGGAGTTTGATTGTTAAGGAAGCTTATTGTGGTCTGTAGGATTGCCAAGATCTGTCACTTTAATGATTCCAATGAAATTAAGCTTTTTACTGTAATTCTCGTACAGTGCTTGATTTTCAATGTGATTTGTGTTCGATTCACTTTTCTTTATGAGATATTCGTCTGTTATGAATAGGGGCAATATTCAGTTTAATGGGTTTTATCAAAAGTTCAAAACTTGAAGATAAACTTGGAATCATTCGTTATATCATGACTCCAAAGAATCAATTTTTATTTGCCAACTGTTTCACAACATCTAATTCTTTAGCGCTGGAGGAGATAATGTGGTGTCAAATGCAGTAATTATGAAGTGCCATTAAAGGGCAAAGACACCATTTTTCTATTCAATCTTTTAATAAGGCTTCTTTTTTATTTTCTACGCTTGTAAAAATGGTGGAGATATTGGAAAAGTAGACCAGAATCCAGTCTCACCACTTTGATTGCGGCCCGAACTAGCACTTTTCAAGTTTTGAATTCTGGGAAGGCAATCTACCTACTACCAAGGAACTACATCTACATCACGATGTCCTGAACTATACCATACATACGCTTTTTAGTTTTTAGCCTTTTGTTTTTTGAATTCTTGAATCATGACAAAGCTATACGAACTGCTACTTTTTGACTTGTGCTAAAATCTTTTCTCTCAAGTTGTTAGGAGTAATAGCAGCATATATTCAATGCAATTACTCTTGGGTATTAAAAGCAGAGCCCGTTTGTGTGATTCGGCGTACCTGCTTCCTCGGCTTTCCTGTGAGCTAATTCGTGGTCGTTGATGGTTTCATCAGCACAAGGAGGACTGCCGTTGTTGTAGATGAGGCTCTTCAGTCCTCTCTTGTTGGGAGAGTTGAATATTGAGCTACTGTAGCTTTCTTGCTGCATTCTCACTCTTGTTTATTTGTTTTATCGACGTTTCTCCTTAGCTCAATCACTCTCCCCTGCAAATGATAGTTAAGCCGCTCGTGATCACATTTCATGCAACAACAACCATTTCAGACAATCCAACTTATTCAACAAAGAGCCCCTTTTTTTAAGGAGAGGTATCTCTCTGTATCTACTTAGAGCCTGAGACCGACCATTTCAAAGAAATTAAATAATGATTTTGTGATAATATTCTTCGTTAACAACAATACAAACACTCTCACACGCAGGCCAAAGAAAAAGAAGGGATGACAGGGATTGAAAGGTTAATGTAAAATCAATTCCTTCAAGAATTCAGAAACTCATGCCACCTCTGGAATTCGCAAATCTTTCAGGGCAAAGAATCAAGAAAATGGTGACAGAAATTTGAATTTTAACACACAAAAACAGAGAAAAAAGAAACTCAGTAAACTACCTGGATACACAATGGCCGGCGATCAAAACCTGTCAAAAATAAGTTTGGAAAAAGAAAAAGAAAAATAAGAGCTAACTTTTGAGGTGAGTTAGGCCGAGCATATTATAAACTTTCACAGATTTGTTATCAGCCGGCGAGCGGCTGATCAGTGATGAATGAAATCAAACTTGGTATTGGATCTGAAGTGTAGAATGGTAATTTAAAACAAAGGGGCTTCTTCTCGTGACTGAGTTAGTGAAGAAGCATTCAAAAACTCACAAGTGATGATTCATTTAATGCACTGCAGTGTGAAGACTATAAAAATAGAATATGAGGGAGATAAAAGGTGCAGTGGTTCAAGTATTTTTGAGGAAGGGCAAAAAATTAAAAAAGGGGGGTGGTGGCCCCCGTCGAGGTAAACGTTCCGTTGTCTCCGCTTTAGTATTTTTTGGATTGCATTTCAGTCCTGTAACTTTGATTGTTTTCAAAATGTAGTGACATGTTTTTGTATATTCCACAATTTCGAGTAAGGGATCATAAATTTAGTACTTACATATGAGGTCTTTGATAACCAATTCGTTGGCTAATTTTAGTTTGAGACTGGTTCGGTCAAATCGGTATAGTGAAGAAGCAAGTGTTTTATACTTGTGATGTAGTGGAAATTTTATAAACAATGACGAGCTAAATGACAAGTTGTTAACCTGTCTCACATTGATTAATTAACAAGTCATGTGCTACCTTAATAATGTTTGACAATCATCACTTCATCAGCTAACTTTTGAGGTGAGTTAGGCCAAAGTGCCAAACACATACTTTAATACAAGTGTATATACTTGTCCTTTTTTCTTTTTCTTTTTTGTAATTTGATTCAGAAATGTATATACTTATCCTTTTTAATTGATTGAATTCAGTTGAATCGGATTTTGGTAATATTTTTTTGAATGTGAGCTGATTACCGGGAAGACCTACAAAAACTACTCAGGGTGGCCAAATTGAAAGAGACTTGTATTTATGGGACTAAAATGTAATTTTCGTTTAATTTAATTGGGAAAGGATTTGTTGAATTTGAGGGCGTGAGTCCACTTGGCGAGAGACTAGGCAAAGCAAGATTCGACAATTTGTGTCCGAGGTGGGGCCTTTCGAACGTTGGACTGGGCGGCAAGATCAGGATACTTGTCATAATTTGCAATACAGTTTTGCTCTTTTTAATTTTTAAATTTTTTACACTTTTGCCATTGGAATATGCCCCTCACTATATAATAAAACCCTGACTAAGGACACTAAACATAAGTTGTGTTATTAGCTTCTTTCCAAAATTTTCGGTTAACTGTAGGACATCTTTCTCGATTCAATTGTTCTCGTCATAAACAAGATTTGAAGTATGAATCTTACGTATGGGATTCGGTATCTCATTTCACTAGACGGCCAACTGATCATGCTTAATAATATGATTTCGAGTATACAAACTCGATTGTCAATAATTTTTCTCAATAACTTTATTTATGAAAAGAGATTGATTAACTTTAATCTTTATATTGCACCACTTTAATTGAGCTATGTATTTAATTCTTTACTTTTTGCATATTGGGTCACTGGAAAATAATCCAAGTATAATATAGAAAGGGGAACATGGCCTAAGAAGTAAGAAAATTATATATATAGTGAAAAAAAAGCAACATTTTGGTGATTATGATGATGCTGCCTAATTGCTTCATTTAGTGGTCCTGGTTGCTGCAACCATTAACAATCACAATGCATCAGATTTGATCCAAAATTGGTTCCCATCACAAGGCTTCTCAATTTATTTTATTTATTTTTTAACCAAATAAAGTTAAGGTTTAACTGAAATCAAAGTATAAGGAAGATTCTTGCTTAAATGAATAATTAGGTTCAACCTTTCATAAAATCAAAATGGCCCCTCCCACCAACAACATCAAAAGTAATTTTTTTAATTTATATTATTAGAAATTTATTTAATCACTGTAATCCAATAAATATTCTGTTCTGAATATAAGTAATAGTAAATTAGAGGTACTAAAACCAAAGATATCCGATGGCCATTTAGGCATTCAATCTGCTTATTATTTTGACTGCCCAAAAGTGGGAGACGTAAATTTCAAATTAATGCTCATGGTTATCATGTAATAAAATCCAAATCCAAATGAAATAGCCATGTTTCCCAATCTACCAAAGAAAGTGAACGTTGGAAATTTGAAAGAATAGGGAGCCAAAAAAGAGTCCCAAGATCACATCTTGAACCGTTGGATCTCGTATCATTCCAATGATTACATATATTTGTATGGATGCTTTTTCAAATTCCTTTTACATCTTGTGACCCATCCCTCTGTATCTAAGTCTAAGGTTAATTTATAAATTATTACTATTTTAATTGGGCCTTTATTATTATTTTGGTAATATTATTGGGCCCTTATATTATGTAATACTATGGGCTCAAACCCAAAGTCCTAAGGGTTGATATAAACTCAAAATTAGGGCTGTCAACGGGTCGGATTCGGACCGGATCAGGGCATTCCAAATCCAAATCTGAATCCTATAGCATTTGGATTCATTTATTTTGAATAGTCTAGATCGATTCATAGATAGATCTCTCTCCATATAGATAGGTATCTTCGTGGATAGAGAAAAATAGGGATCCATCTAGATCTTGAATCACTATTTCCATTTTTTGTATCAAGCGGACCCGGAGTTTTTGTGCAATAAACCCCTCCGTCAAATTTTGATTTCTTCAATGACCAGAACTAAACGCGGATATGCAGCGCCCCTTATTAAAAAAATTCAAAGAAAGCCTTGATATGAGAAAGATGTGCTCAAGCTTACTAAGCAAACTACGAAGAAGTTCCGGGAGTTACGAAGGAGGGTTCGAGCTCATATTGGTCAACCCTCTATCACGGGGAGCCCAAGCGACGTGTTGAATAGCTTCTAAAAGGACAACTCACTGACGGATAGGAGGTCTACGAATACGACTAGAATTAGTCGGACTATATTCGATTAAAGATCCGACCCGATTAGCAATAAATTTAAAAATTTTTATTTGACAAATTTAATATAAAAAAATAAATATAACTACATAATATTAATAAATAATAATTATTTAATGAATTATTTGATGTTTTTATTTATATATGTTTAAAATAAGATAATGTAAACTTATTAATAAAGGAAAATATATACTTTTAGAGTAAATAATTTAAAATTTATTGTTTTTTAAAGTGATAATTATGTGAAAATGATCATTTTAGTCATTTTACTTAATTATGTACCAGTAAATAATTTATTTTAATTAAATATTATATGCGTAATCGGATCGGATTCGTTAATTTCATATTCGTTCTATTTATTTCGGATAATGATTATTTATAATCGGATAGGATCCATTTGACATTTTTACCGGGCGAATATACTAAAATTCGAATCGAATTCGGATTAAAATTCGATCCATTGACAAGCCTACTCAAAATATTAAAGAAATTTCTTTCATCCGACCAGGGCCTTCTCACATCCCAAGATTGTAAGATTAACACAAGAAAAAACGAATGTTAGAGAACAAGGCTAAAATTTTCTTTTTTTTTTTGAAACCGGACGAAAGGGAAGCTACAAACCGCCAACATCTTCCACCAAACACAAACAAACAACATTAGGGAGCTCAGTGTCCCCATCATTCGCATCTAAAGCTAATCTAGCTAAGTGATGAACAACTCTATTTCCTTCGCGGCGTACAAAAGAGAAGGTGACACTCGGGATTTGAAAGAGTATTTCACGGATATCATCAATTAGAGAACCATTTTCTGAGAGATCCTGTTCTGTATTCTTGAGTTTGTTCACCAAGTTTAAACAATCACTCTCAACAATGAAGTTTTGAAAACCTTTGAATCGAGCAAGCCTGCAAGCTTCCTTCACCGACCAATGTTTCCACCGCCTCCGGCGAGAACCAGCCTTTTCGACGCTTACTCGACCAGTATAGACAGTTCCTCAAAGCATCTCACACCACCATTCCAATTCCAACCTCTCCGGTGTGTTCGAACGTGGCCCCATCAACTTTAATCTTCAAGGTACCTGCTGCTGGAGCTTGCCATGAAGGCTGGAGTTGCTCGATCTCCAAAGAAACAATAAAATTTTCTATTATTAACTCTCTAAAACTTAAGAAAGGGAATAGAATCGGAGGGTTAATTAAACTTCAAATTTTCTATCGTTTACATAATAAATTTTTTAATAATTAGGGTTAAATTTTTTTTTTGCATAATTATAATCGATTTGGAATATGAATAAATAACTAATTAATTTATGCACATCTCATACATATAAGAAAACAAATCCTTCATGCCCGCAGGGCGTAGCTCAATTGGTTCCGGAGGAACATATTTGCCACAAGGTGCACGGTTCGATTCCCACATGCTGCAGTGTAGGAGTTTTATTCTTGAGTCCAATTTGGATTTTGAGGGTGGGCTCCTTGCAGACCTAGTGAGGAGCACACCTCTCCCTTAACGGGTCGCTGAGTACCTGATTTACCTCCTCTCACTTGCTTCATCGGACCGAGATGTTGGGGGACTCTTGGGGTTGGGGATTCAATTTTTTGTCCCAAAAAAACCGAATCTTTCATTTGATTTGATTTCTCACCACGTATTTGGAAAAGAATTAAACACAGCATGTTTTACGATATTTCCACTATTTATGTCATAATTTAAGTCTTCCGCAAAGGGTATACAGTCACTGTCTACTAGGCATGCCACAAAAAGGCCGTACAACAATGTCTTAAATAGTTGGAATTTGTGAGTATTTTAATTTCTGTAATCATTATAAATTCGGTAAAATATTCATTACAATTACTAACATTCATGCTATAAAAAATTATATATTTTCCCCACTTATCGAGGCGCAATTCAGACAAAAGGCCGCTCACCCAAAAAAAAATAAAATATTAATAATAAATTCAGACAAAGGCTCGTAAAAACTATTATGTGGGTCCCAGCATCTCCACATAATCCTGGTGGGACCCACACACCTCACCACGGACGGCTGCGATCAAACCTGTAGGGCCCACATGACTCCGCCTCGGTAAAAAGGGAACGGTTAAAAGTAAAACTCTCATCACTTGTTATCGATTTCGTTGTTTTGTTCATAATTACCATCACCAACCAAGGAAGGAAAGTTGAGCGCAAATTCAAACGAATATACAGAGAATTTAGATTGTCGGGGGTAGGACTAGGAAGGTGGGTCCCACCGTAATTTTGCTGAATCTGAAGCCCCATTAATGGCGACTCCTCTTTCTTCCCTATAAATTTCATACTGAAGCGCGGCTACGAATTGAGAATCCAAGAATTCGCATTAGTGTTGTGGGATTGTGCTCTTTAGGTATATATTTCGGAAGTTGCATTGATTAATCGTGATGTGTGAATGGCTTCGTTGTTGGGGTGATGTTTTTCTGTTTTATTATTGTAAAGACTCTGTTTTTTCATCTGTTTGAGTAATATGTTTGATTTCTATGCCTGTTTGAGGCTGTAGCAGAAGGTAAATTAGCTGCATTGGTTGGCGGCTTGATTCGATCTTGCGGTTTTAGAAGTTGTAGATGGCATGAATTCGACGTCGAATTAAATTAGCAGAGGATTTGCTGCGTATTTTAACTTGGATTCATTCGGGAATAAGCTTTGTTTGTTGTTCTGTTGTTTATTCTTTTAATATGCTGAGTGATTGATCATTTGAGAATGCTAGTGCGTGGGATAATGTGGTCATACTTATTGGTTGTGGGATCGCTTTCTAGTGTCTGTTCAAGCTTGATATTTTAGTGTCTGTTGAAATTTGGTATCTTTGATCTGATGTAACTTGCTATCGATTGGTGAAGTGATTTCAATTTGATAGGACACCTAGAAAATACAGTATGCGGATGAAAGGTAGTTTTGAAAGATATTCTACTGTTAACCTGAGTATGACTTCTGCTTTGTCCAATAGCTTTCCTATTTTAGGAATCTTGTAAGTTCTCTCATGATTGTGAGGTGCAAGACCGTCTCTCCATTTTCTCTAGAAATGATGCAACAAATTCATTTGGATTCAGAATCTTGAACCAAAAGTTTTCCTTTTGTGGATATTATAAGCAGAATTATCTTTTAAGGTTCTAAATAAAGCTTCTTCATTTCTGAGCCTTTTGCTCTTTGTGTTTTATGTGGTGGTGTTTTTGGTGGTCTTCTGACTGTATCTGGGAAGTCTGTATTTCATCCCCGTATTGTCAACTTCTTATGCTTTAATATTTCAGGGAAGCCCTGACTATGGGATCAAAAGCAGTTGAAGATTTGATAGAGGCTTCATCAGGTGTTCATTTTTCTGGATTTCATTTAGAGAATACAGATGCGAGTGGTTCAGTAGTTGAACCGCCAACAACGTCTGCTACCGAAACTATCAAGCAACCCTTTGTCATAGGTAGTGCAAGCTTCTAATTTTCTTTCTTTATGAACTAGGCTCATTGCTGTTCTATAATATTCTGATAAATGTATATCAGTCATAGCATTGCTTTTCAGTAATGCCATGTGTTAGTGAACAATATACTCAATCTTACACTTTTTGAACTAGGACCCGAACAATTTTAGTTTGAACATCTTTTTGGAAAAGTGATGTATATGGAGTTTGATATATTTGACACACCTGTCTGGTAATTGAAAATTTTGCTTAGCTCAAAGGAGAAGCTTTGATTTCGCGGCCACAGGGTATGATGCAAGTGTTGTTGAGCTACTTCCTGCTTACCTCAGATGTACAATTGTAATGGTGACTGTAATGATTCATAAGTCTGTTATCATAGAGCTCAATAAATTATGGTATTTGGAATCAAATATAATTCATTGCTGGAAAATTTTGATTATTAGTGGAGTCATCTAAATATTAGGTTGACTGAGCTCATTAGACAAACTTGACCACTGACATAACATTGGGACAGACTTTTTTCAACTTGTATAAGTTGCATTGGTAAATGCAGATTAGAATTCTAAAGGACAGCAAACTTGTTAACTTGGACTTTTTTTCGCAGAAAGTATATGCATCGTGGATACTAAACTGAAGGATATTACTGGCCTTTCAAAAAATTAAAACAATTGATGTACAAACCGTTAAAGAAGTGCCACAATTTTATTTATGTTTCTTGCTACGTACTTCATACTTCTGATTCTTCCTCAAAAGGATCATGTTGAAGCTTTGGAAATGATTTGGATGGTCCAATTTGGAGGTCCCAATTTGAAAACCTCATCACAGAAAGAGTTGAAGAATGATTCATGAGCATTCCTTGGTAACTGAGCTCTTATGTTGATGTGATCAGTCTGTATTTGGTTTGAAGTGATTAAGTGAATGTGGATAACTGTTAATGATCGCATCTCTTAGAAGTTCCATTGAAAATTGTTTTTCACATTCTGCTAGAGTTGAAATGCAATAGTACCTGTGGCCCGATTCATTTCTTCTGCATCGCTTTTCTACTAAAAATTCTTGACACCTATAACCTCTTTAATCATTCTCTTTCAATTATCTACAAATGCTTCATTTTGATCATCATGGTCATTTTGTACTGCATATCAGGAGTTGCTGGTGGTGCAGCATCTGGCAAGACTACAGTTTGTGATATGATTATAGAACAGCTTCGTGATCAGCGTGTTGTACTTGTTAACCAGGTAATTTTGCACCTTAAATGAGAGTAGGAAAGTACATGAATAGCTTAAATGATCTTGTAGAATCTTCAAATTTCAGAATGGAAGATGCAACAATATAACATTCAATTGATTTTTCCTCTTTTCATGACCCTGTCCCTTTTCTCATGTTGTGGATTCCTGCAGTAATTTCCCTAGAATAGGACCATAAGAATGTATGTAAGATCTTCTTAATGGATTTCTTGGTTAGTCACTATCTTTGCTACCCTTCCTAAAGTTTTCTTATTCATTCTGGTGCTTGTAACCAAGACCACTTCGACATGCCTCAGATATTATGAGGAGTTTCCCTCAGAAAAAACTAAAAAATAAAAAATATTTTCCCTTTCTTGTTGTCCTTTTGAATTTGTTCAAAGTCATCTTTTCCATATTGAATCTCACCAGTACTTCCAATATTTGATACAAACAGAAATAGTTCAGACTGTTAGCTTTGTTATTATTTTAAGTTGCAGCTTCTCAAAGCCAAGATTAGAAGTTCAACATGCATTTCCGGATTAATGGATGTTTTGCTTTGGTTTCCATCCAGAAACTTCCACTCTATCTTATCTTATAAAGTCCATGAAATGTTTTGGCAGGATTCCTTTTATCACAATTTGACACCGGAGGAACTCAAAAAGGTTCATGAGTACAATTTTGATCATCCTGGTGAGTATTTTGTCTTAACTTGGAGATCTCTTATTCATTTTCCCAGCATATTTCAATTTTAGTCAAGCCATTATTTTCTGATAGGTTCTTGCTTGTCATACAGATGCAATGTGCTCATCGGGGATTTGAGTTGATGGTTTTCACTATGTTTTCATTTTATGTCCTCTGCAGTACAATCATTGATTGCATCACCTGATTGTCCTTTCATTATTATTCAAACTCAGTTTGCAATTCAATTTCGTGTTTGTTATTAATTTTGAACAGTCACTACTGCACCTTCTTGTCCGCTATAAATGCCTTGAGATGTACCAATATACTTCTTACAACTGTCTTCTTTAATACTTCAGCTCTTCTTATGGTAATTAATCATTGCTTTACATAGCATCAATTCTGAAAGAAATTCAAAGGTAGTAAAAACAATAGTAATCAATGAAGCCTTATGTGAATTTGGTTACTCTTTTTGCTGCCAAGAAAACTCACTCAACTGGATTTATCAGTTCCATTTCTCATGTTGGCTATGGAGAAGTTTCATGCTTTGTGTTAATTCAATTTATCTCTTGGTTCAGATGCATTTGACACAGAACAATTATTGAGTATTATGGAGAAATTGAAACATGATGTGGCTGTAGATATTCCAAAATACGATTTCAAGAGTTATAAAAATGATGTCTTCCCTCGTCGAAGAGTAAATTTCCTTCTATTCCTTTTGATAATTTTTCCTCTGAATACTTTTTCTAATTTATTCCCCTTTGCTTATATTTGACAGGTAAATCCCTCAGATGTTATTATTTTAGAAGGAATACTCATATTTCATGATCCGCGTGTAAGGGATTTAATGAATATGAAGATTTTTGTAGATACAGGTTCATTTCTTCCTATCCGCCTTTATTATCATTTTTACATGCATAAGCATTAAGTATGTCAATGTATATTTCAATGAATCCCGATTTGGACTTTTTATACAAAACAATCATGTTTATTAAATTAACTATTTGGCTGAGCCAACAATCTCTTTGGGATCACATGGTTAAATAAGACACTGTTTGACAAGCAATTATGTTAGAGGACTTCAGTTACTTGCTTGGACTTTCTTCAAGCAATTTTGCTGAATCAAGAAGATGCGGATTTTAGGGTCTTATGCTTATATCTCTTCCCCCTTTGGTTGTTGTTCCCATTATTTGTCGAGGAATTCTTTTGATATTTGTTCATGTTACTCGTTTCTTGTTCCTTTAGTTTTCCTAATATATAATTTCCAGAGCAGATTCTGATGTGCGCCTGGCAAGGAGAATAAGGCGTGATACAGTAGAAAAGGGTAGAGATATTGGGACGGTACTTGATCAGGTAGAAAACATCATATTTTCAGAAATCGATAGACTAATATAGCTAACTTATGATTACAGAGATGCCTTTAACTAATTATCCTTGATGTGTTGGGAAATTGATCCAATAGGTTATGGGTATACCCATCTGAATGAATATACCCATGCCTTTAACTTATTGCTTCTTTTTTTTTCTTTCTGTTGCAATCGACTGCTTAACTTACTAACCATCTCATGTTGTTTGCATGCAGTACTCGAAATTTGTGAAGCCTGCTTTTGATGATTTTATACTTCCAACAAAAAAGTATGCTGACATTATCATTCCTCGCGGAGGAGACAACCATGTTGCAATTGACTTGATCGTGCAACATATTCGGACTAAACTTGGTCAACATGATCTTTGTAAAATATATCCTAATTTATACGTCATTCAATCGACATTTCAGGTATCATTCCATCATGCTAGTTTGATAAATTAACCTATTATAGTTTCTTATGTGGATGTTGGAGGTCCTTTAATTCTTTGACTTAAACTGAAAACCAAGATAAGGTTGTATGATTAACCACCATTGTATTTTTCTCCCGCTTCCTATTAATCAGTAATCATTGTTTTCTTATCCAGATACGTGGTATGCATACACTTATACGTGATGCTCAGACAACAAAACACGACTTTGTCTTTTATGCTGACCGTTTGATCCGATTGGTAGGTTTGTGTGTTTCCATGATTATCTAGTCCACCAATTTTTCATAAGGATAATCCTAGTGCTTTGGCTTGCTTATCTAGTAGATGTTCATCTGTATTAGGTTGTTGAACATGGTCTTGGTCATCTTCCATTTACAGAAAAGCAGGTGATAACTCCTACTGGTAAGCCACTTATACCTTTATTTCTATTATAATCCTTAGCTGTCTTTTAGGATTTTAAAAGATGAGTCCTCGTAAATGGCTCTGCTCTTTTTCTGTCTTATATACACGTGTACCTAAGTAAATCAGAAGCCGTATTGGATCCTAATCTGAGCTAAGTATTTGCAGCACCATTTTATGGCGTGTAATCGTCATTGTGGGTGCCAGCAGTTTAAGTTCAACTGTATTTGTGAACAAAAAAAGGGGACATGACCGTTGACTGGTAAACACCCCCACCCCCGCTCCCACCCAAATCTTTGGAGTAAACTAGAAATTCAATCAATAAATTCTGAAATTTGATATGTTGAAAACAGTCTGTTCGGGTTTTTGGCCTCTTCCCTCAATCTATCTTTTAATGTTTTTCCTGCTATTGTTTTAATCAAGATGTCCTAGAGCCTTTTACATAGTTACTTGTTTCGTAAGACATTGGCCATTGTTACTGGCCGATATATATTAACCATGGCAGTTTGTTGTAGTAAGGCACTTCGACTCATGCATCAACCTAAAGAAAAAAAGAAACTCCCCCTTTGCAGTTGTGAGATTATGGTTCATATCCTTAGGATCCCAAGTTTTAGCTATTGAAATTATTATTTTGTGTTCTGAGGCTTCCCTTTTGGGGAGTAAATGAAGTGTGTTTTTTGAAATGGAACTTTATAAAACCGTATATTAACTATCTCACTGTCATGCTTCACAAATACCCTTTCATTTGATGTTACAGTTACTCATCCAACACTATCCATTACAATCAACTTGTTTTACAGTTCTGGTCTTGTACAAAAATTATACCATTTTTCTTTAAACGGCTGTGTTAATGCAGATTCTGTGTACACTGGAGTAGACTTCTGCAAGAGATTATGTGGTGTTTCTGTTATCAGAAGGTATGACAACTCTTTCTCCAAACAGGACCAATATTTGGTTCTTTTTGCTTATGCACTTTCGGCAAATGTAGCCTATGCATCCTATTACCTGCTTTCATTTCTTTTAGCTGGCAAAATAATCTATAGCATTTCTGCAGTGGTGAGAGCATGGAAAATGCCCTGCGCGCCTGTTGCAAAGGAATCAAAATTGGGAAAATTCTTATTCACAGAGAAGGTGACAACGGTCAACAGGTTAGCAACAAGTGGTTCAAGCACTACTATTTTACTTTCGGTTTACTTCCACTACTATTTTCTGAACAAATATTTTGCATTTACCCAGCTGATCTATGAAAAACTGCCAAATGACATCTCCGACAGACATGTCTTACTATTGGATCCAATTCTGGGCACAGGTGAGCCTAAAAGGACCCAAAACGTTAGAGAGGCTCATCGCAAGACACCTCTCAGTTTGTGTTTTATTTTTAGTGGCCATTTATGGATTCATTTTGTCCTTGTAAATTGGCATCAATCCTCAGGAAATTCAGCTGTTCAAGCTATTTCTCTACTAATTAAGAAGGGGGTACCAGAGTCCAATATCATATTCCTCAATCTAATTTCTGTAAGTTCCGTAACCCACTTTGCCTACAAAATGTAGCTCTTTTTTAGGTGTGTTAGACTTAATCTGAAGTCTTTTTGGTTATCCAGGCACCTCAGGGAGTACATGTGGTGTGCAAACATTTTCCTAGAGTAAAGATAGTGACATCTGAGATTGAAATCGGTTTGAATGAAGATTACCGCGTTATCCCTGGTATGGGTGAATTCGGCGACAGATATTTTGGGACAGATGATGACTGAATACCACCGACCGTGGCTCCCACCCCACCCCAGGTTGAAGTTCCAGCCAGATACAAGAAAAAATCGGCTAAAACACATACTGATAAACACTAAGCAGCGACTGCCAAAAAGTTTATACTTTTCAAACGGTTTGTGCTTCTTCCCAGCCCTGAACCAATACATATATATATGAGATGATTAATCGGAATTTTTCTCAACTCTTGAGACTTTAATCTTAATGATGAGTGTTAAGCGCAATTTAGTGGGTCCTTTAGGGTGGGTGCAGCAGTGTTGATGACTGCCAATTTTGGTGCTTTGGAGAGTGTTTGCAACAATTTCTTAATTTCCATTTCTTTGTTGTTTGGAGTGGGGCGCTACACTGCTATATATACTGTACCAATTTTTGTAATATCCCTTTTCCTTATTTAATTCGTCATTCATCTCAACTTGAAATATTCAATCCTAGTAGCTACGTTATATTATGGTTCCAAGTATTGTGGACTGTGAATTCACAGCCCAGCCACATGTTTTTGCCATTCAGATTTTCGTAGATATTTATCATGAGGTGCCCCTTTAGATACAAGTAAAGCTTCCACAACGTATGGATGCAGCAATACTTTACAGGATATCAGGCTGTGATGTGATGATAGATTTGAATATTAGATTATATTCGAAATACAGTTCTGCATAGTTATTGAAAATTTAGAGACGTGGTGTTTAATATATCATAGCTCGACGGATCCTTCTTTCTGGAGTTATTTTTTTTAAAGAATGTTTTAGGTTAAGTTCATTGTTAAACATGCCCGACACCCACACTTCAGCAAAATTTTACGGTCCAATTGTCCCGATCGACACATGTTCTGCTACTTTAGATTTGAGGGTATGCGTTAAATGTCGCATTTTTGGTGTTTACTATACAATGATTTGATAATCCTTTTCTCTTAGTATATATATATATATATTTTGAAATATTTAAATTAGGCCAAGTTCACTATTCAATACATACCCGTTATATTTTGATTATCTTCTGTGTATTTGAGTATATGTATTGAAATAATAATTACAACAAAAACAGAAAAGGATTAGAAATTTTGGATTTGAATTCATATGGGCAACTAACGTCTCATTCCGAGACAAGGACGCAAAGGGAGATGATGCCAAATGATGTTTTTGGTATATATACTTTAGAAACTCTTGGAAAATGTTTGGGGCCAAAGATAAAAGAGGACGAGGGATGAGGGAGGACTCAATGAATCTTGTAGTGGTAACTGATTAGATTATAAAAAATAAATTTTCTTTGATTTTTTTAAGATCAATATTTGAAACTTGTTTATCAATATATA
>JBBMKE010000007.1:3282911-3295064 GCA_037834125.1 Lippia alba
GATAGAGTTTAATTTGCACACTTTCTTTTTCTCATAACGTTTGGTCTACAAAATGTAGGATCACGGTTTAATTCATGAGGAGGCCAAGGATGTTTTGGATTCTCAATATGAGCCATATCGAAGATCCTTCTCACAAGAACTAAACCAGCACGCTGCAGTTGTTCTTCAGGGAAGAGTAGTAGGTAGGTTCTTTGTAGCAGCAGCTTAATTATCAGTTTTGATTGTAATTTGTTGTTTATTCGCACGCAGATTGTCTAAAAATTACATATCAAACAATTTGGAGTACAAGAGAGTGGATGCTACTTAATAGGATTTCCCAATTAAATGAGAATAATTTGGTTGCATTTTCTATATAATGAAACACATGAATGGATTTCTCCTTTTTGTTGTTCCGTCGAGGATAGATGTCGAGCTGGGAGATGCAAGGTCTGTTGCTGAAGCTCTTTCAAGGACAAAACAAGGTCAGTGGAGCTCCGTCCTTGTCCTTACCACTACATTACGGCTCATTTTTGTTGGTTAATCAATGAAAAAGCTAACTGATGTTGAATATAATTGCAGCTGAATTGTCTGATGAAGCCAATAGAAATTTAGAGAAAGAACTCTCAGAAAGGATTTCTCAAAGAACAGAGATTGAGGATCTTCAAGGACCTCGAGATCCTGCTGTGGCGCCTCTCAGTATCAAGGTTTTGGCCTGTCATTTGTTTTAACTTTTAAGACACCTTAGTTGTCTACTTGTCTCCAAGGCTTTCCAGTTTTTGAGATTCCTGATTCTGTCAATAGGATCCCCGAGATTACTTCGATTCTCAACAAGCTAATGCACTGAAAGCACTGGGAGATTCAGGTTCTGGTGCAAAACCATTAAAATCCAGTTTGAGACCTTCCGAAGTTTATGGTGATTTAAGGGATCTCGTGTCAGATCTTAGAATGACAGGTCTGAGCGAACCAATAATGAGCTATGACGTTGCTCTTAAGGTATTCAATGTACATTTCTATGTTTGAAGTTCTAAGAGTTGCTTGCACCCAACCTTTTGTGTTATGACCGGCAAAAAAAACCCTGTAATGCAAGAAATCTCCTAAAAAAGATCGAGTGAAATTGAAAATTTGCGAAAAGAAAAACCTGTGAATCTCACACGCACGTTCACCATTAAACATTAAATTACATACATTTTGTTCAGTAAATTTCTCCCCCTTTTTGTCTTTCTTCTTTGTGCAAAATGGTAAGCTTTTATTTTCTTTGGATACTAGTCAAAAGCAAGGGGATTTTAGCAAATTTTAAGTTTCACATGGTGATTTATGAGATTTTCTCATCATGGTTTTTGTAAGCTCATTTGTCGTAACGTTCAGGGTTCGCAGTAATTAACTTGAAGTTCCAATGACAAGATAATATCAAAATGGATTTTACCTTTGTATCAATTTTAACTTACAGATTTTTACTACACATAGGTCCACAAAGGGCTGACCCAGAGTATATCCAGCACTAAGTTGCATCTAGGAAGCAATCCACATGAGAGTGTTCTGGATAGATTGCCCAAAGTTACTAAAGAAGAACTCTTGTTTGTGAGTTCACTCCAATGCCTGTAGTTCACTTACAGTCAATGCTCTGTTTATGATTTAATTTGATTCTCTATTCGTATCAACTAAAAGAATGCCCCTCTCTTTTGCAGCATTGGTCCTCGGTCCAGGAATTACTGAAACACTTCTGGTCATCATACCCAATTACAACGAAGTACCTTTACACCAAGGTCAATGTTTGTTTATTTCTTTTTTCGAATTTGAGCACAATAGTGTTTACAATTGTATTTGAGCGATATTGTATGTTACGCCTAATATGTGGTTAGGCAAATTATATATCGAAGGTTATTTCCGCCACTCATTGATTCCTTTTTTTTCTGCCAAAAATGTTATCCTTTCAAACAGGTAAGCAGATTGAAAGACGCAATGGCAAAAGTATATCCAAAGCTACAGGTGCTCTTATATCTTTTACACATGTTACCTATTCCCTCCATGCTCATATTTGTATTTTATTCTCAACTTGTTTCATATTTCAGGGGATTAAGGAATCTGTGCAGTCGGATTTCAGACATCCAGTTTCCCTTCTTGTTCATCCAATGCTTCAGGTTGGCGCTAATTCTCATGCAACAGTGTGAATGTTCATTTTAACGGTCGAGATTGAATATTTATATTCGAACAATCTTTTCCATGTAGGCTTTAGATGCTGCTTTTGCACACTATGATGCAGATGTACAGAAGAGATCTGCAAAGAGTGGTGAAAGACAAAATGGGTTTGTGTAGTGAAGTTTAATTGGTTTACTTTGTCATTGACAAACCAATACAAACTGTGTACAATACGAAATTTTGACAGTTTTTTCTTTTTCTTTCTTATAAAGAATCTCAATCCATTTTTCCCCGCAGTGTTTTTTTTGTCCTTCTTATGAAGCTTTTTTCTGTCTTAATGAAGTGTGTTCGAGATAGGGATTTCATACGTGAATTCCACGTCTCTTACACCCATAATCTCTCTGATTTCAAAACTTGATTTTGTAGTAATCCAAATAGGTATTTCAAAACTTGATTTTGTAGCAATCCATTGTCAAGATGACTCCGTATGTATTTCAAAACTTGATTTTGTAGTAATACATTGTCAAGATGACTACGTATATGGATATATGTAAAGTGCTATCATTCAATGGATATTGTCTGTCTATTATTTTGTCCATGTCCATTTATTATTTTGTCATGTTGTGTTTGTTGATTCTATTATTTTGTCATGTGTTCGGATACTGCATTGGCCGTTGGTTATCGTCAATTGTTATTGTCCGTCCATTACAATTTGTCATGTCGTTGCAAGATACAGCATCGATTGTTGGTATCGATTATCTTGTCATGTTGTCGGATACTGCTATTGTTCGTATATTACAACAATGCAATGGCTATTGTCATCTATTGTTTTCTAGTGTTGTCTATTATATTGGCGTATCGAATTGTGTCCGTCTATTAATATTTTCTCATTGGTGTTTTGTTGTTATAGTGCCCAAACAACAAGAGCAAAATCCCTAACATCAACAACGGAGGCATCGCGGTAAATTATGCTAAGCTAAAAAGAACTGCTTCGGCAAATATTATCTCAATTCCCAACAAAAGCCAGATATACGTAAAAATCTAACTTACAAAACGCATTAATTTTCACAAGGAAAAACAATTAACGGTCACTTTACACGAATATCAATGTCATACCACGACCAACATATGAAAAATCCAGCATAAAAAAAAAACAAAAAAACAAACAGGCGTTCCAATTGACATAGATCCCTAATACGGCGGCGGCGCCGGGAAGCCGAAGAAAGGCCGTCCGCCGCCATTGACGGCGGCGTAGTCGGACAAATGCACCGTGTCCTTGACCTTGTTGAAGCCGTTCTTAAACACCCCGAATCCGAACAGCATTCCGATCGCAACCACCACCAGTATCAAACACAGGCAGAAACAGCAAACCTTCGTAGAACAACACATCTTCTTCTTCTACCACCGCCCAATCACAGACGCAGAAATTTGAAAAAGGAGAAAAAATATTGCAGGTATGTATGTTACCTCGGATTCCTTCGAATCGCGTTGGAGATTTAGTGGATTAGGGGTTTATATAAATGTTCTGCGGTGGATTGATGGAGGAGGCAACAGAGAGAGGAGTGTTGGAAGAGGAGTAAGTAGTGTTCTATTGTTATAAACTTATAATGAATTGGAATTGGAATTTAGAGAGAGAGAAGCAGGTTTCGATCACGTTCCTGAAGCGGTTACTCTACGCATTGTTGCTGTTAAGGAAATACTAATTGAAAGGTACGGTGACGTTTCACTGTCACTCTAATATTTCATTTTCGATTTTAATTTGTAACTCTCCATTTTGAAGGAAGTAAGTAATATAAATTGCATTTATTGGAAAAGTATTAGTATAGAGACATGTAGATGATGTAGTATAAGTATACCTAGCAATAAATAAGTCAGTCATATGTTGGAGTTTTATTAGTGATAACTGGTGAATCAATAATAATTATCTTTTTGAATAGGTAGGTTATGAGTTCGAACCTCATTATAAATAATTAGGGAACCAACAATTATTTTTTTGAAAGCATTTGGACCGAGGTTGGTGACGAATTCAAATTATATTGGGAATAATTGGGAAATTAATAATGATCCTTTTTATAAATAGGTAAGTTACAAATTCGAGTATTATTATAAATAATCAAGAAATCGAAAATTATCTTTTCATATGTATCTGGACCTATAAACAACTAAGCCACAAGTTTGAGTCTATGAACAAGTAAGTTATAGGTTCAAGTCACATTAAAGATACTTACAAAAACAATAATGACCTTTTTCATATGAATCTGGACCTATATATTATGAGTTTGAATTTTATTAAAGATAAATGGAAAATCAATAATAATCCTGAATCGATAAATTAGTAATTCAAATATTATTAAGAATAATCTGGGAATCAACAATAATGTTCCTAGTGCCGGTACGTTTTTAACTTAATTAAGAAATATGGTATTTCCCATTGTTCTAACTTAAGAACAAATTATTGTGTCGATTAACATTTATTATTTAATATAAAGAAATTATTTGCACATTAATGGAAGTGCTCTAGGCAGGTGGCTTGTTTCACTTCTACCTTCTCCATGTTTTTATTAGGTGGGACGATCACGTTGAATTAGGTGCATGACAACATATTTCTTGCATAGTTTGAATTTGAACTTTAATGAAAATTTCAATATTCAATTAATTGGTTTAAATGTGTAATATTTATTTGTTTATATATATAATCTTTGAATTCGTCTAAACTTAATTGCAAGATAATTCAAAATTTTATTAATAATATATTTTATATTAAATTTATTTTTTTAGTTTGTAATTCCATGCATGAAATGATGGGGAAAAAAAATTAAAATTCCACGTACTATGAGCTGATAAATATTAATTTTTGATATTGTTAACAAAAAAAGGCTAAAACACTCGCTCAACTTTTGAGCTTTGTTCAACCCACATTATTCTTGGGGGATTGTACTCAAGGTCCTTCGTGATGATAGTTACTCATATTTATTCACTGCTTAATCAACTCATGTACATGAACGTGTATTCCAAATACGAAGAAAATCTAAGAGCTCACTCAATCCATTCATTTGACAGCACCCTTTTAACCTAATCGGACCTTATAAATATTGTCTTCATTAGAAAGTTAGGTGCGTACTTCTATTAATTCTACTAAAGTTTTCATTCATCATTTACTTAGACATTTAACTGGTTTGAATGTTGGTATATCAAAACGGAGAACAACCCCACTTGGTATATTAACATTCTGTTGATTATAGCAGAAAAAGAATCCACAATTTTATTGATTTTGTCGGAATTTTGGAGCTAGTTTCAACTGTTTCTTCACTACCCAATTCCCCAAATTAATATTTTTCGGATTTGATCTAATTTTCTTCCTTCGAAATCTTGACTCCGTTAACAGAATAAAGGATATTCACTTTTACTATAAGGGTTCTTTTAATTTAGTGCATGCATCTTTTTATGCAGAATCAGATGTTGATTAAAAGTATTTTATCCTTTTCAACTACTTTATTATAATTGTGGGAAATAAATAATTTGGGCCCTTGGCTGGAGAGTGGAGAACCTCGTTGGTTTAATAAAAGAAAGTTACTCTTTTCCTTTTCCCGTTTTTTACTTTTTTTGCAAATGAAAGCAAAAATTTATGGACCCCTTGCTTTTTGGGGGTTTATCCTTAATTGTGTCCCGATTCGGTTGGTTAATAAGCAAATTGAGTCATAGTTAAGGTTAAATAATTTCATATTGAGTAACCTATACCGCACGAATAGTACAAATACGATATGTATACATCAACATATAGTTTTTTGAAAATTTTGTATGTGATGTCCATTATGAATATTCAACATAATATAATATGATATAATAATATTTTTAGAATTATTTGTGCATAAGAATGAGTAAATAATTATTCCAAAATTAAACTAGCTTTAAATTTTTTACAATACTTGATTTGCTTACATCGATTGATTGAAAATCGGGCCGGATTGGTTAGAAAGAGTACAAATCCTAATCCAAAACCGGTTAAGTATTTATTTATCAATATCAAATTTGGCAGAATTCAGATCGAATAATACGAAAAGAAAATCTGATGCAATTAAAAGGAAAAATTAATTTCTTTTTAATTACAAAATAAAAGTGATAACATATATTATTTAATAAGTGTCTTCAGCTATTTCGAAAGAACTCAATTGGATTGGGAGAAATAAAAAAAATTAATAAATTATGTATTGTTTTTGTTTATGTTTGTTTAAAATGTGTGTTAAACTTTTCAAAAATGAAAATGTGAAAATCCATCCATGATGGACATCCATAAACAAAATAGTGACCCATAATTTAATGTGTTGACCCGGCCCATATTGTCACTGAAAATTAATCCCAATACAGACGAAATCCATAAACAAATGGGCTTATGCTATATTAATTCTAGTTTTTCTAGTCGTGATTCGGTCCATTTAGAATATTTTCCTTTCCTAATAAAAAAATATTGGAACTAAAATTAATAACCCAACTCAATTTAAATAAATTCAAACTATGGTAGAGAAATTAAACAAAAGTTGGAATAATAACTTGCTCAGTTGGACTGAACTTTCAAAACTATTACTAGGGGGAGAATTTTCGGGCTTGGTTATGTTTATATATCGATCTAAAGTTGTGTTAACTTCTGAATTTAAAAAAAAGATAAGCTAGTGATCCAAACTTGGCAAGTTTTTAGCACAAGAATTATCATCCCATTTTGAATGCATAAGGGGCAACGTTCCAAGGGATGATAACTCGGGATACCATTCTGAATCATGTTCAAAACCGCTCGATAATCAATGTCCACCTGGATATTGGGAAATCTGCACCATTCAATTACATATTAGGTAGTTGTTAAAGTGGGCCTTGATGGTAAAAAAAAATAGCAAAAATGACGCATCATAGGATGAGTTAGGTCGTGTTTACATGAGCTTTATAGGTCAGTATATGTACATAACCTGTACTTGTGGTTTAGATGGGAAATTCTTGTATGAGCCTGGTGTGGGCCCTAATTCCTACATTCGGTTCTTATTTTATTAAAAATATTGTGCCTTCGCTATCTTTGCTTTGGCTTTTGGCTTCTTCGTTTTCTTTTTTTTTATAATAATTGTTCCTTTGGCTTTGTATATTATTTATTTCATTCTTTTGTATTTTTTAAAGTTTGATCAATAATCTGTTTCTTTTTTCTTTTTTCATGTCTTTTTTACATTTTTCAAAATTTATAAATAAATGCAACATTATAAGTAGAATATATATGGAAAAAAATACAAACTTTTTGTTGCAAAATATATTAAAATAAACAAATTAGCACATTTTATTAAATTTATGATAAATATGTAACAATTTACTATATTAAATTTAGTGATAATACTCATAAATAAATAATATCACTACATTAAATTTAATGTATAACTGTCATAGATATAAAATATTTTACTACATTAGATTTAGAAAAAAATAAAAAAAATTTGCTACAAAATTCATATTTTTTTGTGTCACAAATATTATATATATAATATTTTACTACATTAAATTTAGAAAAACAATAAAAAACTTTGTTACAAAACTCATATTTTTTTGCCATAAATATTATATTTATAATATTTTATGGAATTTATTGAACTTAAAAAATTACAAAAAAAAAATTGAAAATAGACTGACAAGGGCGAGGCCAAAGGAAAAGTCATAAAGAAAAAGAAAAAAAAAGAAAACGAAAAGATAAAAGGCAAAGACAAAGAAAGGGTGGTACACTCAATGGGGTCAAGGCCAACTCAAAATCACCTATCTTGTTAATTCACCAGTGTGAGTGGTGTTCCTAGTCTACTTAAATTTAATGGTTTAGCCAAAGCATCGGTCTGCCAATTATAGCAAAATACAAGTTTGTACAAGACTTGTTGAAATTTACGTCAAATGCCACTCCACTGTCCCCAAAATTCTCGAACTTATTTCTTTCAGCCAAAGCAAGATTCTCAAACCAACATCGGATTCCAATTTTTCCTAAAAAAACATGATCTCATTTGTTTGCGGTAGGGCTGTAAACGGATATTAAATGGAGCGGATATGCAGTATCCGTATCCAAATCCGTTTAGTACATTCGCTATCCGTATTCGAATCCGTTTTGCGAAGGATAATGAAAATGTTATTCGTATCCTTATCCGTTGGATATTATCCAGATATCGGATTATCCGAATCCGTAAGGATATTCGATAATGTGAATTATCTGATATCCGACATTCGAATCCGTTTACCTGTTTCACATGTATTTTGTACTAAAAATAAAACTAAAAATTCAACATCACAATTCACTATCAAATATAAAATATGTTCACAGATTCATACAAATTCATACAAAAATTCATAAAAACTTATATAAATATCAAGGCTTCATAAGTTTAAAATCAATATCATTTAGAACGATGCACCGTGGTCATATAAGTTTTTCTCCTTTTTTTTCTCTTTTTTTTTAATAAAATATTGTCAAAAAAATTAAGATATGATATTAAGGATTGTATAATAAAAATAGCACGGCAAATTTAATATTTAATGGATATTTTGAGTTCAATTCTAAATAGAACTTGAATTTTTTAAATAACTCTCTAATTATTCTAAAATGGTCTAATTATCCTTTATTTAGCCATATTGCTCAATAATATAATAATTTCTCAAAATTTAGATATAGTTTAAAGAAAAGTTTTTATATCTATGATTAATAATTATGTTTAGTTATATAATTTTTATTTATTAAATTAAATAATTGGATATATATTTTATAGATAATATTTTTAAGTTTGTCAACATACTCCCACAAACTAAATGCATTAGGAAAGTTGTACATTCATAAGTACAAGATATAATTCATAATATATATATATACATGGATACGAATTACGGATAATTCGAATAAACGAGTATGTTTAACAGATATACAAACGGATCGGATGTTAAACGGATCGGATGTCTGATTACCGTGTACTTATCCGTTTATAATTCGGATGTCTATAATCGGATTCGGATAATATCCTCTTTGAACAAATACGAATATATCATATCTAAACGAATTTGAATGCGAATGCATATCGGATTTTCGAATATCCATTTACAGCCTTAGTTTTGTGTATGGTTTAGGAATTAGGTCACGTCCCAATAGATACGGTTCTTAGTTTTTATTTTGCAATTTTATATTCAGACTACCTAAGTATACGTATATAATATAATAAACTATTATTATCAGTTGAGAAAATTATATATTTTAGCGATTCGAAGTGATCGGACTCATAATTGGATATAGGAAGGATTTTTTTTTTTAATTAAGAAAGAGGATTAATGGTGCCCAAAGCTTATAAGATTCAAAATCTATTACCTATTAATTTAGGTTTATAAATGCTTACCACTTAGACGACCAGACTCTTATTTAGAAAAAAATAAATAAATACTTGTTTATCTATACAAAGTACTTGTTGCACGAGCTTGAATTTATATTTTCTTCTTTGTTGTAATGGTAATTATGAAATAAAAGTAATGTTCAGTTTGGTAGACAATAGACTTTATTTTTATAACAATATTAAATATTGTTATAACTCGATTTGAAAGGATAATTAGGCGGTGCATCCGTGTATATATCATTATTTTTTCCTACTAAATACCAAATGTCCTTTACAAAATATTATATATCTAAACATATATTACCATCTTTTTAGACAAAAAAAAAAACTTTTCCAATAAATATCGCATGTTTTAATAGGTCACACGAATTATTAATATTTCTCTTCCAATAAATATCAATAATAATTAATCATAGCTACCATGTGATGGTGTATCTTCAATATGTCTTATCAACAAGCAACAGCTCAACAATTTAATTTATGCTCCCCGTTCCATGATTCCATATCAAACAAAACCCTAAGAAACACGTAGGATTGCCTTGGCATTGTCAATTAATTAATAATTATATAAATAGTGATGAATATATGGACCACAATACACAAATGAAATTCATCAATGAACTTGGCATACAATATGGGAAGTGGAACCTTTTCTTTCTTCCTATGTCGTCATTCTTAATAATTGATGTTTCTCCTTTATTAAGCATGGGTGAATTAATTAAAACGGAAAGTATTTGTATTAAATTAATAAATTAATAACCCTATAATATGTACCTAAGTCTTTCGAGGGAAGTAAGAGAAATTAACAACTGGGATTATATTTGAGTTTGTTGATTAAATTATTGAAGTCGTCCTAACTTAGGGGTAGCTGGATTTGAGTCACAAATCATGTTAGCATGTGATATTAATTATTGGTATAAATGTCTTTTTTAATACATAATTGTTGTGCTGCTGATTGTGGCATTGCATGGACGGAATTACGAACTCATGGTGGGTTCTAAAGGTCAAAATAGTTTAGTATATATGAACGGTTGAACACACTCAATGGTTATAATCGAATAAAAATAATTAATTTATTTATTGAAATATAAAATAACTTATGAAATATCTACTTTTTAACTAATATCACATGAGTTGATTCAAGTGATTAACGAGTTTTTTCTTCAAAATAATAATTTGAATTCGAATTCCTCTGACTTTATTATTATTTTTTTAAAAATGGTTAAGAAGACCATAGGTTGTTTAACGAGAACCCCTAATTTATATTAAGCAAATCCAACAGATATAGATTAACAATCTAACAGTCAAATAAGGAAGGATCCACAAACATATATAGATTAACAATCTAACAGTCAAGTAAGGAAGGATCCACAAAAATGTCCGCGAAAAGAATAAAACATGAACAACCTCAAACAATATCTATCATTATAAACAATTATGTTTGAGGACGTAACCGACCCTAATAAAGTTACGATAGCTAGGTTAGCAGCTAAGTCCGAGCTAGAACAATCGAGTCAACCACCAAACTCATTGCAAGATTCAGATTAGTGTAGTCAGTGACTTATTCTCAATTCGAACTGACTTGAGAAGCTTGTTATTTAAAATATGATTCGGACTAACAATGTAGAAATTGGCAATTGTTGCAATTAAGAGGCCAACTCATCTATTTCAAAGGATGCTATCCATATTCTGTTGCCAAAGACCATGCTCATCTATTTTAAAGAATTTGTCCGATTATTTGAGAGTATGTATGTAAAATTTTTACTGCAGAATATTGGTTTGGACAACTCTCAACTCATTTGGTAATTCTTGAAATGAGTTAGACAAAATATATATTGACATGGCATAATCATATGCGGCCACGTGGCACGGATATGAAAGGCCACGTGTCCCTCCTAACGAAGCCTGACCCAACACAGGGTGCACGCAGGCGGAGCGCGACAAACTGAACCAACTTGGGCACACCCAGGTCGTTCGGAGCCTACTGATCGACGTGATCTCTCAATTGCGATCTCTAAGTAGCTCGCCTCTCGCACGAGCTAAACCCTTAGGTCCTTCCGCCAAGCAAAAGGTCCAAATGGCGACCAAGATCTCCAGATCAATCACTTACATCACCAAACACCAAGATATCTTAAAGCACTCTTGTGGGGACACGTGCTACCCTACTATTCCCTGTAGCAGGCGTACTACGGCGCACTAAATGCCTGGTGTACCTGCCTATGCCCAAAGGGAAAAAATGGTACACTCGACCTCGCGATCGCCAGATCCACCATCTGACACTCAGATCAATGGCTGGCAGCGCCATTAATGCACAATCGTGGTACACGCACTACTGTGTTAATTGGCTCTGGCTATAAATATCCCTCATTTCTACAGTAGATGGTAAGCTTTTATTGCGCATTTATTCTCTTTCTACACCTACCCAATACTAACTTGAACATCGGAGTGCCAAACTTGGGTAAAACCCCAAGTCCCCCAAGTTGGTACTTAGCTCACGTTCGTTCGTGCTTTCAGGTCGATAAGAACCCACGTAAATAAATTCTTGACTGATTGACCCAAATCTGACCCTCAGTTCGTCCACATCAGATCGACCGGATTTGAGCCAGATCATATATTATTTAATATGAATAAAATTTGTTAAATAAAAGAACAATTAACT
>JBBMKE010000007.1:3295164-3309886 GCA_037834125.1 Lippia alba
GCTATTATTCGGAGTCGGGTATGGACTTCTATTTCATAACCGAGTTTGAATCTTAGTGCAAAGGATGTGGTGTCTCCCGTTTGGGGTGCTATATTTAATGATCAAGGACATTGGAGTAAACAACAACCCATTTTCTGTTAACAAACCCATCAAATAAAAAATTGAAGTAAACAAGGACTTATATAACGGATTCAATGTTTACCTTCTTATATAGCTAAACCCATAACCAATCTAAAATTGAAGTAAACACGCCCTTAGTATATTATAAAGTAAACAAGAAAAAAAAAAAGTTTATGTGTTAAGAATTTCAACAAGTGAGGCAAACGTTATTTTTTTAATAATATTGTGCAAAATTTCCTATTTATTTTTCCATTGTTATATGGTGAAGTAAACGAATTTTAAATCGAACTAATTACTGTAAAAGATGAATTCGAATGACAAAAGTGTTTTAAGAAATTGAGTGATTGAGCATACCGTCCATACTTAAAGTATACAAGTCCTCCTATTGGTCCGGTTTGAACCGAACTCAAGCTTTCACTCAGTTTGTTATAGTCGAGCTCTCCTACTCTAGTCCGAATTATTTACTTCGAATTAGAATTTGAAGCCAAAAAAATCGACAACATTTCGTATACATATCTATAATGAAGTGGGCTAAATCCAATATTATTATTGATGTTCACAATAACTCAAAAACTGAAATGTAGAAAATCATTCGCTGCAGAACTTAGTGTTGGATCGTTAAAAATTTCTACGAATGCCTTCAGAAACAAAAATTAAAGAAGTACCGCATGCACTTAACATGATTGCGGACAAATTTACTAGAATGTGACACTCTATTCCGAATCAAATCATTATTTGAGATAATCCTCCTATAAATTTTATGGACTATTTAATTCTGACCTGTAAATAGGTATTACCTCCTTGGAAAAAAAAAAGCACAAAATAAATACAATTTTAGGAAAACAAAGTTTCATTACGAAGAATCCTCCATACATTATTCTAATATTCATTAATTCTTAAAAGAAAATCTATCCATATTTTCCAAAAAATAATAATGTAAAAGACAAAAGTTATACTAAACAAATCAAAATCACCATGATGCCAGACCCATATAGAAAAAAAACATAAAAAATAATCCTGAATCTCCTTCTTTTTCATAGTTTTCCCCAATAGTGAACACTCTTCACTTCCATCCCTCCTCACCCAATCCCCGCCCCCCGATCTACCCCCACGATTCACAATCCTTGAATCCTGATTCTTCATCAACCTATACGTATACCAATCATATATATACATACATACATACTGTTCAAGGCTTCAAGCACACTCATAGCTCCCAAAATCAACTGAAATCTCTCAGATCTCTGCATCAACGCCTTAATCCGCCATGGCTTCCCCTGGCAACCCCAATCCACCAGGCGGAGCTCCTTTTGATATGCAGAAATTGTTCAAGTCATCGACGCCGCCACCGCCATCGCCCACCGCTATTTCCGCCGCGAACCCTAATCCCCAAAACTTCATCAATAATGTTAGCAGCACCGGCAGTAGCCCTAATTTTGTTTCGTCGTCTCCTTTCCCTCCGCCTTCGGCCTCCTATCCGCCGCCGACCGGGTATCCGCCCCAAACGTCGCCGTTTCACTACCACCCGGTGTACCCCGCGTATTCCGGCCCCTCGCCCTCGCCGCCGCCGCCGCAGGATTTCGGTAACGTGCACCCCCAGAGGTCGCTGTCTTATCCTACGCCCCCGCTGCACCCGCAACCGCAAACGCCGACTTCTTCTTCTTCCCAACAGAACAGCAATAACCACGGGGCGCGTCTGATGGCTTTGTTGAGTGCGCCGCCGTCTTCGATTCATGATACTACGCAGCAGCCGGTGATGGCTCAGATACATCCGACTTCGTCGGGGGGATCGGATTTATCGGTGCAGCAGAATGCGAACAGTTTGAGTGCGCCGGGTTTAGTGGCGTCGCATCAGAGCCCGGTGATGCGGATGCCGAGCAGTAAGCTTCCGAAGGGGCGGCATTTGCTTGGAGATCGCTTGGTTTATGATATAGATGTTAGGTTGCCCGGGGAGGTGCAGCCTCAGCTCGAGGTTACCCCGATTACGAAATATGGTTCTGACCCGGGGCTTGTCGTGGGAAGGCAAATTGCTGTCAATAAGACGTACATATGTTATGGTCTTAAGCTGGGTGCAATCCGAGTGCTCAATATTAACACTGCGTTGAGATCATTGCTTAAGGGTTTAGCTCAGGTTGGTTGCCCCTCTGGTCATCTGAATTTTGTTAATTTTGACTTGGACGAGCTGTTAGTTTTTTTGCAGATTTTTTTGTAGTTTATTTGGTTTTCCATGTACTATGGAATCATTGATGCCAATGAATTGAGTTCATCTTTGGTTTTTTGTTCTTGATAATCTTGCATGAACCATTGCTTTTGCATTTATAACCTGGCCTTGATTTCTCTATTGAACACGGTATTTCTTTCAGAGGGTCACTGACATGGCTTTCTTTGCCGAGGATGTTCACCTTTTGGCTAGGTAGCTTCTTCTTAATTAAATTTTTTTTTTGTCCATCTTTTTGCCTTGTGCTTATGCTAATTTTGGTGGATGCAGTGCAAGTGTGGATGGCCGGGTTTATGTGTGGAAGATCACTGAAGGTCCAGATGAAGAAGACAAACCTCAAATTACTGGGAGGATTGTTATTGCCCTTCAAATTATTGGAGAAGGGGAGTCAGTTCATCCTAGAGTTTGTTGGCACTGCCATAAACAAGTATACTATTTTAAACATCCTGTTTTAGTTTACAGCTGTGTCTAATCTTTCAAGTACTTATTTATCACTTGTGATTTTTGTTCACAGGAAGTACTTGTTGTGGGTATTGGGAGACGTGTTTTGAAGATTGACACTACAAAAGTTGGAAAAGGTCAAAAGTTTTCAGCAGAGGAACCCCTTAAGTGTCCCATCGATAAGTTGATTGATGGAGTCCAACTTGTTGGTCTCCATGATGGAGAAGTGACTGACCTTTCTATGTGCCAGTGGATGACGACCCGCTTGGTGTCTGCTTCTGTAGATGGCACGGTTGGTCATATTTCCCCCCTTTACTTTCGCATAGGGCTTGTTATAGTTATAGTTGGCGACTTGGCGTGAACGCCGAGGAGCTAGTTGATCTTGTGTGGATTCATTATTTAGCACCTTATATTGCTTCATAGAGTTTAAATAAATGAACTAGTATTGGATATGCTTGTTTAGAATTAACCATATATTGTGTAATCCTTTCTAGGTGGGTCATCTGGCAACTCCTATGCATTTATTTAGGCAACATCAATAGTGTGGCTATTTGATATAGAGAGAGGTGGGCCAGTTTACTTGTTTTTGAACAGAAAGCGTTAAAGTTAGGAAGGACTCAATTGAGTTTGATAGTTCTATGAACTGGCGAACAAAATGTCAACTTTGAAGACATGAAATGCATTTAACTATTAGCATGACTGGAAACTATGTTGGTTAAGAAATTAAAATTTTCTATATGACATTGACAGTCTTTGAACATGCCATGAATCCTGTTCTGGCTGTCATATGAAAGAAAAGCAATCGGAACATATTAACTGTTGACATTGACCAATTGTTATACTGGGAATGATCCAGTGTTGATTAGATTTTAGTTGCGTAAATTCCTACTGACATAAAGTTGGATGTTCGTAGGAGTGGTATTTAGAATTATGGCATTCTAAGAACCATGAGCTGTATTTTAATAATTATGAATCTTAATCAGACAGTATGACTGTTAGGCAGTTGGTATCTCCAATGCCCATGTCAGCTTCTGCATTCGTAGCTTCACCACCATCATGCCATGTTAACATCCATGTACATAATCTGCTGTTGCTCACCATCCCCATAATTGTGCGTCTTTTCCTGTGTTTCTTCTTTCTTGTTTGTTGCCAAAATGTGTCAAACTTCTTTCTGCTTCTGTATTGTCCGACTGCATGCCCATATATGCTTAGTTTTGTATGATATTGTTCTTTATTGCTTGCACTCTTGCCATTATGGAGGTTTCCTATGTGCTGTCAGACTTAGGCTCAGTTCCCCCTTTTTATATGATTACTAGTTGTTGCCAAGATCCTGTTAACAGAATTGGGTTTAATCACATAATCTCCCCCTTTTAATGTGGACAATTAAACATACCGTTGCAGTCCTAGTTTTGACAATGGTAGGAGATCATTCCTGTGACCTGACTTAGCTATGATAAGATTTGTCTGTTGTTCGTACTTGCATACAACCGTATGAATATTATCCCCCTTGTTATCAGACCTGAAGACCCCCTTCAATAACCAAATACTGTGAGATAGTTAGTTGGCATCTTATGATCTACATTCATTCTTGAATTCTCTTGCTGAAAACTTTTGAGCTTTCATTAACATTTGCTGTCGCTGCAGATTAAGATTTGGGAAGATAGGAAGTCGCAACCTATTGCAATTCTGCAGCCACATGATGGTCAACCTGTTAATTCTGCCACATTTTTGGCTTCCCCTGATCGTCCAGATCATATCATACTAATCACTGGGGTATGTGCAAATGGAGTTTCTGAATATTTGTGCAATATTTTAATAAAAGTTGCATTGAAGTGTAAATTGTATTTGTCTTGGTCAAAGGGGCTGATTAATGTCACTTCCATTAAGGCTTGAGCAAAACTTTTCTTGTTAATCTTGCTTTCTTTCAATTAGTGTACCACTTCACTCAAACCACTTCACTCAATTTTAAAAGGATTTGTTCAGGGGCCTCTTAATCGGGAAATGAAAATTTGGGTATCAGCTAGCGAGGAAGGCTGGTTGCTACCCAGCGATGCTGAATCATGGAACTGTACTCAGACATTAGAATTGAAGAGTTCGGAAGCTCAAGAGAAAGAAGCTTTCTTCAATCAAGTCATAGCCTTGTCACAAACTGGGCTTGTTTTATTGGCAAATGCCAAGAGGAATGCTATATATGCTGTTCACTTGGAATATGGCCCGAACCCTGCTGCAACCCGCATGGATTACATAGCAGAATTTACGGTCACCATGCCGATACTCAGTTTTACAGGGACGAGTGAGTTGCTACCTCATGGTGAACAAATAGTTCAGGTTTATTGTGTCCAGACACAGGCTATTCAGCAGTATGCTTTGGACTTGTCACAGTGTCTGCCACCCCCAGTGGAAAATACCATGCATGAGAGGTCAGACTCTGGTATTCCGGTGGATGCTGGTGGTGCTGAAGGATTTGTTGATGTGGAGCCTTCTAGCAGCAAACAAATAGAGATCTCTAGTTCTAGTTCAGCTCCTAAAGTATCCATCCTTGGAAGTGGTTTGGAGAGTGCATCTGCGGGGACACACCCTGTTAGCCTTGCTCCTGCTGAGTCAATCCCACCGCATGAAGCTTCTTCAAGTACGGAAACCAAACATGTCCCATTGGCCGAGGCTGCTAATGAGAGAGATGTTTCTTCTGCTACTTCACCCCATCTACCTTCGAGCCCCAGGTTGTCCAAAACATCATCTGGATTCAGAAGTCCATTGGGCAGCTTTGACCATTCAATTGATAGACAAATGGATCCTATTCACACAAGTGCATCTGATGTTGCATCTGTTGATGATGATTCAAGGAATGATGATAGTAAACTTTCTCAAGATGATTCTGTGGCCCTCAAGAATCCAATTAATTTTAAACACCCCACACATTTGGTAACTCCTTCTGAAATATTGATGGCCAATTCATCTGCTGATATGAGCCATGCTATTGAACCCAAAAGTGATGTGGAGTTAAATGTTCAAGATGTTGTTAGCAATGATACAAGGAATGTTGAGGTGGAGGTGAATGTGACTGTGGTGGGTGAAACAAGATTTAGTCAGAATGCTGATATTGGGCCGCGGCAAGAACATCCGACTTTTGTGTCTGAGAATAAGGAAAAAGCCTTTTGCTCTCAAGCAAATGATCTAGGGATTGAGATGGCTCGAGAATGTCGTGCGTTATCCCCTGAAACATATACTATAGAGGAAGCTCGGCAATTCAATGGGACTGTTGAAAACGAAACAATTGCTCAACCATCAGATTTAGAAGTCCATGACTCTGTCAAGGACGATTCCAAGGTCATTGATTCTCCAATTCTTATGCCTGTTCAACAACAACATACTCCAAATGTAAAAGGGAAGAAGCAGAAGGGAAAGAATGCTCAAGGATCAGGTTCATCTTCACCACCACCCAGCGATTTCAATTCAACAGATTTTTCGAATGAACCAGTTGTCAGTTCCAGTTCTACTACTCTAGAAAGTGCAGTCCCGCAAATATTTTCCATGCTGAATCAGGTGATTATCATACTTTTCGGTCGAGATATATTATTTTATGTAGAAGGTGCTTGAAATCATTATTACTTGAGTCCAAATCTTTCTGTTAATGTACTTGTAATTTTTAGTTCATTGTCTTAAGTTGTCTTAAATGCTTTGAGATGGGAGTTTTTTGGTTTATAATTGTGATATTTTCTTCAAAATGTTTGTCAGTAATACTTATCTTCAGTTAAATGCTCTTTCCGTGGCTTTAACATTTTGATTCTGTTTCCCAAGTTAATTAATTTTGCAACTGGAAGCTTCTATTCATTTCCTTAAACACTTCTTGATCTTTTTCTTTTTTTCGAATTGATATACATCTTGATCTTGTGTCCTTTATTATTCTTATTAATTTTTATTATTCTTTTTTTTTTTTGTGTGTGTGTGTGTTTGAAGATGGTTGTATTGCTGGTTAGGAGCCGGTGCAATTGTCTTGTATAATTACGCCTTGAAGTTTCTATGCAAATGGTAGTTCATTCTCAGTTTGTTTGATATGTGCTTTTTGCAGCTTGTTTCTATGCAAAAAGAAACGCAGAAGCAGTTGACAGTGGTGGCTGCCGCGGGGACCAAAGAAGGTAAAAGACTTGAGGCAGCCTTAGGGCGGAGCACGGAGAAAGTTGTCAAAAGCAATTCTGATGCACAGTGGGCTCGTCTTCAAGAAGAACACATAAAACAGGACAAGGCAGCACGGGAGCGTACGCAGCAATTAGCAAATATGATAAGTAATTGCTTAAACAAAGACTTACCTGCAATTATAGAGAAAAATTTAAAGAGAGAATTGACTGCTGTGGGGCAATCCGTGGCACGAACACTTACCCCGACAATCGAGAAAATAGTATCCACTTCCATCGCAGAGAGCTTCCAGGTTAACTTTTTAACATTCCATTTCGTGTGTGGGTTCATAGATCTTATCAATGCCTGACCTAATCTTACCTTGTTTATGACATCAGAAAGGGGTAGGGGATAAAGCTGTTAATCAACTGGAAAAATCTGTGACTTCTAAACTTGAAGCAATTGTTGCTAGGCAGATCCAAGCTCAATTTCAAACTTCTGGCAAGCAAGCTCTTCAGGTAAAAACATTCTTGTTCTTTTGTCTTTTGGGTTATAAAAGTTCGACTGCAGCCCAAAACTTTTATTTAATAGAGATTGCTGTATCTGATTATTGCTGATGGTTTGTGGAAGAGATTCTATTTTGTTTGGATGCATTTATATATTGTTTTGATAATAGCTTTAGAACGTTTATTTAAAATTTATGGTTTGCTCTGGAATCTGGATTGATTGTGGCAGATGAATGCAAAAGAATGGAACTGATAATTGCTCACTTTTCATTTCATCTTTAACGGAAAATAAATTAAATTTTGTACAGGAAACATTGAAATCAAGTTTGGAAGGTTCTGTAATTCCTGCATTCGAGATGTCATGTAGGTCCATGTTTGAGCAGGTTGATGCCACATTTCAGAAAGGAATGCTTGAGCATACAGCAGCAGCACAGCAACAATTTGACACATCACATTCACCTTTGGCAATTGCTCTAAGGGTAAAAAAGTTTGTTTTAATGTCATGCTATCTGCTAATGTTTCAATATGCTTCTCGTGCTACTTTAAAGAACAACTCTGAACTAGGCAACAAATTGTCAGTCTTTAAGATTAGAGTTGTCTTATTAGAGGGTGTTTTTCTGCCCACAGAAAAAATAGAAAAAGAAAGGGGGCCCAGCTAAGGTTATTTTAAGAGCTTATAAGCTCTTACTTTGTATAACATGTTTTTAGGGCTTATGAAATGTCAGATGTTAGTTAAAGTTGAGATGATATAGCGCTTGGCTGAATTGATGGCAGTTAAAAGTAAGATCATAAGCTTATAAGATGTGAGCAATAATAATGGTGTAATTAATATGGTCAAAAGTTAGGGGATGTGTGAAGATCTGAAATATAAGTTGGGTTTCCTAACTTATTTACTTATTTGAAGCTTAGAGCAATTTCCATAAACTATTTATGGAACTCTTAACAATATGTTATAAGCTCTCAAACAGCTTATAAAAGCTTATTAGTTGTTTGAAGGAGCTTGTAAGCTCTGCCAAATACCCTCTTAATCCTTCTGGTTACTTACTGCTCCTTTGGTTACATTGTTTTCCACCTGAACTGCTAATTTGGGCTTAATATTTAGGATGCCATAAATTCAGCATCATCCATGACTCAGACATTAAGCAGCGAGGTACTTGATGGTCAAAGAAAACTGTTAGCCCTTGCTGTCGCAGGAGCAAATTCTAAAGCTGCAAATCCGTTGGTTAATCAACTGAGTAATGGTCCTTTGGGTGCTCTCCATGAGAAGGTTTTCTTTCTCCACCTTCTTTATTTGTATACTAATGGAAATATTGAAAAGATAATCTTGTTGAATGATAAATAGCTATTTTTTTCTGAAACTGAAACATTGATTTTAATTTTGAAGCTTGAGGTACCTTTGGACCCAACAAAAGAGCTTTCTAGATTGATAACTGAGCGTAAATATGAAGAGGCTTTTACTTCTGCCCTGCAAAGGAGTGATGTTACTATTGTTTCCTGGTTATGTTCTCAGGTACGAAGAGCTATATATTGATATTTATGTATATGTTTGTATATTTTATAGTATAATTACCCTAAATACTCTGAGGTTCACTAAAATACACAAACTTTCCCCAAGATTGGTGATATTAGAAAAACTATGTCTGTCAAAAGAATTTACGTTATATCTGGATTGATAGATCATTGAATTTTTATGAGATCATCTCAGATTTTTTAGTAATACCCTCTTATGCCCTTGACACTTATTACTCAATATTTGAATTTAAATCCATGAGCATAGTAGCATGTTTCAGGCCAAATCTCAGGTATGCCATGGAAGTTCTTGTAATTTCTCAAACTATAGGGAAATTTGTGTAATTTGGCCAAGCGTAGTGTATGCCATTGTTTCATTCCTATTTTATGTTCTTCATAAAAAAAAAAAAAAAAAAAAGTCAGTCGGGTTAACTATTTCTGCAGCTAAAGAAGACAGTCTACCTTAATTCAGGTGTATCTATGAATGTTGTTTTCATCAACAAAAAAAGGAAAAACAAGTTAACACTGTCAGTCGGGTTAACTATTTCTGCAGCTAAAGAAGACAGTCTACCTTAATTCAGGTGTATCTATGAATGTTGTTTTGACTTTCTTTATCTTCTTAACTCTTGACAGGTTGATTTACCTGGAATTTTGTCCATGAATCCGCTACCTTTGAGCCAAGGTGTGCTCCTCTCTCTTCTGCAGCAGTTGGCTTGTGATATAAGTAAAGAGACCTCTCGGAAACTAACATGGATGAGGGAGATCTTATCAGCCATAAATCCAACCGATCCAATGATTATTGTGCATGTACGTCCTATCTTTGAGCAAGTCTATAACATATTGAATCATCACCGAAATCTTCCAACTACTAGTCCTGGTGAACTTTCCACCATTCGGTTAATTATGCACGTCCTCAATTCCATGCTAATGACCTCTAAATGATGTCTTCATGATCTATTGTAAGGCTTGTACAAAATTCTAGGGATACTCGAGAGGAAGGAAAATATCTATAGTCGAAATCTCCATTGTCTTTTCCTTTCTTTTTTTCTTTAGTTTCTCACTTCAGGGCTGAAAATATGTTTAGGAGTTTGGGGTTTATTTCAAGTCCTTTGTGTCAGTGTTTTGATTGGACGATTATTGTTGATATGCAATTTTGTATCTCCACACGGCACGCTTGTCAATTTCTTCGGGGTATTTTAGGTATCGGATTCCTAGTTTACTTATTGAAAGTGCAGGAACATTCACTCATCCAAGAAAACCCACTTTCATTTGTGACTTTGCTGACACTGTGGGTTGTAATCCCTTAATTGAGAGTTATTTGTCGTCTTCTTTTCCCGCTGTTCATCAGAGTTCATAGTGTCAAATATGACTAGTTGTGTAAAATTCATAGGTTTATTGGTATCGAAATGATTCGGTTCATTCTTGAGAAGGAGAAATTACTATATAGTTTCATTATTCAGAATAAAGAACTTCTCACCTTTATCCTGCTGTGAAACTATTGCCTTTGAAATATTGGTCGATTCTACTTTTGGAGAGTAGTTCAAGTGTTACCAACCCTATCTAACTTCTAAGTATGGGTTTTGGGAGATCTTGACCGAGTTTTTGAAGTATTTGTTCATCTTCAGTATGCTTCTGAAAATTAGATTTCAGTTTCTAAAATTTTGGAGCTTAACATGTTGCATCTTATTTTTAAACTAAAGATGTTATTAATGTGTTTAAAGTAAGGGATTATAAGTTTATGATAATATCTTAAGAAATAAATTGGAGTTTCCCAATTTCTTGAATGGAGTTTATGAGCTTCCAAGTTGTAACATCTTATTTTAATAGTTTGCCTAACCATATCAAATTTTAGGTTAACTATACTTTGTTGATCAAGTGTACAGAATTTGATTAATTTTAATAAATTTGTAGATATAAATTCCTGTTGTCTATGTAAAGATGAGGTACAATAAAAGTCATTTATAAAATGTTTCAGACTTTGTAATATGCACTCTCCTAAGTCTCCTATGATGAATGACCGCGATCAATATGGTAATACTTCTTCTTATTTTTTTTTTTTTGGGTTTTTCTATGCGAAAATTGTGAGTGTGCAATACAAACCTCAACATCATGAATTGTTCTTATATTAACGTGTAATGTAAAATTGCACAACTGTTTAAATGTCAAACCATTACTAACAATCTAAATGTGTAATATAAAAGAAAAACAAATTGAATAATTTCTGAATATAATTTCTTTCTCTATTCTGTTTTAATCATTCTTTTAAACCAAAATGACAAGAAGAATTGAGTACAAGGTCGTCTATATTTCGCTATAAATTTACAATTTAAATATTGCTAAAAAATCCACAGAAAATCTTATACATAATTCTCAAAACAAATTAGCAACAATCAACAAGAAAATAATTTTTAATTTATAATAAGATCTTTTAAATCTCTTAATCTTAATGATTTATTTTATTTTTTTAATATCTAATTATGAACTCAACTCAACTAAAATACAGAATTCTTCCTAACCATAATAGTTGTGCATTGAATCGAGACAAATGCTATTAAATCTGAGTAGAAAACCTTTAATCTATAACGTAGGAATATATAATACAATATAATATATATACGGCGATACAAATTTTTTCTTATCTTCTACATCAGAAATGTCGAATACAGCATCCATAAAATAATATTTTAAAAATTTTTATAGGGGCGTTTTTATAAAACTCCCCATAAATTGAAAAAATTTTAGTTTGCTCTTCAGGTCGAAAATTTTTTTAGTTCACTACCTAGATGAGAATCAAAATTTCACTTTACTCTCCAATCTGTACAACAAATACGACATATTGCGATTTAGATACGCGATATCACGATTTAGATACACAATATCACGATTTTATCAAAACTCAAGAATCACGTATTCAAATTGTGATATCGCGTATCTAAATCGTAATATATCGTATTTGGCGCACAGATTGGTGAGTAAAGTGAAATTTTGATTCTCATTTGAGGAGTGAGCTAAAATTTTTTTTGACCTGCAAAGCAAACTAAAAATTGAGTCCACACTTGAGGATTTTTATACGATATAATGTTTAAAAAAAGGAACGAGAGAGAGAGAGAGAGTGAGTGCAAGAAAAAGAAAAAAATGTGAAGCACTTTCCAATTATTCGTTTTACTTAATTTCTCCCAATAGTCTTCTCCTCCCTTCCCTGCCACCAAGTACACTACACCTCCATCAACTCCTACTCGGCTCTCTTCCCAATCATCCCTCGCGGATCTCGATTATATCTATATCTATATATATACACATCTGTATATATGTAGCAATCAATCTCTCAATCTACGGAAGATCTTCCAGATCTCTCTCCATCAACTTCCGGCAGCGGCGGCGCCGCCGTCACAGCCATCCATGGCTTCCCCCGGCAATCCCAATCCACCTCCTTTTGATGTGCAGAAATTGTTCAAGCCTTCAACATCACCACCTCCCACCTCCATTCCCACTTCCAACTCTAATCCCCAAAACTTCATCACCAATGTTGTTACCACCGCCGTCAGCAGCCCTAATTTGGTTTTATCCCCTTTCCCTCCGCCGTCGGCCTCCTATCCGCCGCCGGCGGGGTATCCGCCTCAATCATCGCCGTTCCATTATCAACCTCACTACCAGGCTTATTCCGGGCCTTTGCCGCCACCTCAGGATTTCAATTTGCATCCTCATAGGTCGTTGTCGTATGCCACGCCTCCGCTCCCACCTCAAACGCCTACTTCTGGTCAGAACCACCCCAATTTCATTACTTCCTCTAATTCTCAAAACCCTAGCAACCATGGAGCGAGGCTGATGGCTTTGTTGAGTGCGCCACAGAATACGAGTGAAGTTACTCAGCAGCCGGTGATGCATTCGCCCCAAATTCAACCGACTTTGTCCTCGGGGTCTGATTTGTCCGTGGCTCAGAATACGAGCAGCTTGAGCCCGCAAGGTTTGAGTGTTCCTCAGCAGAGCCCTGTGATGCGGATGCCAAGCAGTAAACTTCCAAAGGGGCGGCATTTGATTGGAGATCGTTTGGTGTACGACGTGGATCTTAGGTTGCCCGGGGAGGTGCAGCCTCAGCTTGAGGTTACACCGATTACAAAATATGCTTCTGACCCGGGGCTTGTCGTGGGCAGGCAAATTGCAGTTAATAAGACGTATATATGTTACGGGCTTAAGTTGGGTGCAATCCGTGTGCTTAATATCAACACTGCTTCGAGATCATTGCTCAAGGGTCTAGCTCAGGTTGGTTGCTCCTTTGGTCATGTGCTTTTGTTGGTTTTAGATTTTGATCAGGACCAGCTATGTGGTTTTTTTGCAGATTCTTTTTTGTAGTTTAATTGGTTTTCCATGTACAATGTAATCATTGATGTCAATAAGATCAAGTGCATATCGACTGTATATTTGTGATTTCCTTAACCCAGACTTGATTTTTATCTTGAACACTGTGTTTTCTTCCAGAGGGTCACGGACATGGCTTTCTTTGCTGATGATGTTCCCCTTTTGGCTAGGTAGCCTCTTCTTGAGTTATTTTTCTGATGTCCATCTTTTGATCTGTGCTTATGCTTTTTTCCTTGGATGCAGTGCAAGTGTGGATGGTCGGGTTTATGTGTGGAGGATTACTGAAGGTCCAGATGAAGAAGACAAACCTCAAATTACTGGGCGGATTGTTATTGCCATTCAAATTATTGGAGAAGGAGAGTCAGTTCACCCCAGAGTTTGTTGGCACTGTCATAAACAAGTATACTATTTTAATATATTCATGAATGTTTACAACTGTGTTTAATCTTTCAAGAACTTAATTTTGACTCGGTGTAACTTTGCTCACAGGAAGTTCTTGTTGTGGGTATTGGCAGACGTGTTTTGAAGATTGATACTACAAAATTTGGGAAAAGTTTATTTTCAGCGGAGGAACCTCTTAAGTGCCCGATCGAGAAGTTGATTCATGGAGTCCAACTTGTTGGTTGTCATGACGGAGAAGTGACTGACCTCTCCATATGTCAGTGGATGACCACCCGCTTGGTATCTGCTTCAGTAGATGGCACGGTTCGTAATATTATTTCGCTTTTACTCTTGATCAGGGCTTTTGCCATTAGTCTTTGTGAACACTATAAGAGATAGTTTACTTTATTAGAAATGGGTGTGTTAGTTATTTGATACACCAATTTCTATGTTTACTAATATATTGTAAGAGCCCTATGGCAAAGCCCAAGAAAATATAAGAATAACTACACTATTAACAACTCCAAAAAGGAGTTGCTAATTAGCTGGGGCTATCTATTTTAGTAAAGAAATTGAATTGGGTATTTAGCAAAATTTTAACTTGGCCATATTAAACCCAACTAGATAACAAACCAAGAAAGTAAACATTTTCTAAGGAGTTAGTTGATATCAAAACAAGAAAGTATACATTTTCTAAGGAGTTAGTTGATTCTGTTGGATATGCCTGTTTAGGAATCTATGTAATTCTTACAAGGTTGATATTCTTGCAATTCATATGCGTTTGTCTGTGACTCTGTTCAACATCTATAGCATGCCAATCTGGCTAGCATACAGGGGTAGATAAGTTGTTTTTTAATCAAATATATTAACTTCAGGATGGACCGGATTGGGTTTAGTAATCTCTTGAATAAAATGTTAACTCTAAAGATGACGAATGCATCCTATTAACATGATTAGAAAATATGGCATTTAAGAAATTAATTTTGTATATGTCACTGACAATCCTTGAGCATGCCATGAATCCTTGTAGTGGATGTGATATGAAAGAAAAGCAATCTGAACAGGTTGCCGTTCAGGG
>JBBMKE010000007.1:3316719-3327095 GCA_037834125.1 Lippia alba
GCAATAGAGAGATCAAACTGTTACCATAAGTATGGACATGATGCTGCTTGTGAATTCGGAGATACATTTTACATGTTGCTATTCGGATTAGTTCAAATAGTGATGTCTCAGATACCTGATTTTCATAGCATGGATTGGCTCTCTATTGTTGCTGCAATCATGTCGTTCACGTATGCTTCCATCGGATTGGGATTAGGAGCTGCTAAAACCATCGGTATGTTTGAATTTTTGAGAATCACCCTGTTTCTTGTTTCTGCACAAAAAGATACCATATACAATGAAAACTGTCCCTCTTAGTTTTAAAGTTACAAAGTACACCCCTAGTGATCATCGAGATATATTGGAATTGAAACTTCATCAATAAACTTGGAAAATATCATCCATACATGAGATAAATTTGAGAAATTTACTATAGAGTTTGAATAATAATATGTAGGGATAAAAAAAATTTACCATCCAAACTGTAAAAGTTTTTACACTTTCCCATCCGGGCTAAGTTTCGTTGTATATCGTCATCCCTACTTTACGTTTGTAGCACACCACCATCCATATTTTGTGATTCTTAAAAAACACCATCTCCGGCTAATTTTTAGTGGTTTTGGTGGCCTGAATATTAAACACGTGATACACACATGACTTTAATAAGCGCAAAGTTTTCTTTCTAAGAGATAAAATAATAAATTTGTCCTTACTAATCATGTGTGCATCACGTGTTTAATCTTCATGTCATTGAAACCACAAAAAATCCATCGAAACCACTAAAGATCCACCAGAATTACCAAAAAACAAGCGGAGATGGGTTTTGTAAAAAACACGAAGTAGGGATGGCAATATGCAATGAAAGTAAGTTTGTGTGTGAAAGTGTAAAAACGTCTATAGTTCGGATGATAAATTTTTTTTTATCTTTAACATTAACTATCATGTAGTGACCCGCAGAAGGGGTAACTAGTAGGTAAAAATAAATTCCAAGGGAGATGGCCAACAGTGGTTAACCCAAATGGTTAAGGGTTCTTTCTCTAGGGCAATGACTTTGGGTTCGAATTCCTCTAGCCACTTTGGATGGTGTGTTAAAAAAAAAATTACAAGGGAGGTACATGTAATTTTGTAAAACAAGAGAGGGGTGTTTGTGTAAATATGATAGTTACATGGGAGAACGTGAAATGTATCTCCAGGAGATGGAGTAATTAAAGGCAGCATTGATGGAGTTTCAGCACCAAATGGGACTCAAAAAATGTGGCTAATTTCTCAGGCAATTGGAGATATTGCTTTTGCATATCCATTTTCCATGATTGTTCTCAACATACAGGTAATGCTCGTACAACTCCAGTAGTCCAGTTAAACTAACCAGTGCTTACTTATCTAAAGATACTAACTTTATCTCAAACGTGGAATACTATTAAGGACACGCTGAGATCGCCTCCAGCGGAGAACGTGACCATGAAACGGGCTTCGGTTATTTCGATTGGTATCACGACATTTTTCTACTTAAGCTGCGGAGGCTTTGGATATGCAGCTTTTGGAGATCAAACACCTGGAAATCTCTTGACCGGATTTGGCTTCTACGAGCCGTACTGGCTAATCGACTTTGCTAACGCTTGCATTGTTCTACACTTGGTTGGAGGATATCAGGTACACTTATTAGATGTTTACTTCGTACGATGAAGGGGGATTAGATTAATAATCCTACTTAAACTTATGTTTACCAATATTTTTGTGAGTCCGAGATTGATGACATGACCTGGGATGGTATTGGATAAAAGGTTAATTATTCATCCCATATTCCCCATGGGACGAACAATCAACCATCACATCCCACCACTCATCCCATTACTCATCAATCTCATCTCATCCCAACCAACAAAGTAAACAAACTATTAGTCTTTTATCCTATTTTGATGGTTTCCTCAATCTGGCTTAACCATTGGGGTTTTTTGTAATAAACCTATACATACATACATACAAAATTTTGAAACTTTTTCCTGCAAAATGACAAATAAAATTTTCTGAAAATGACTAAAATAAAAATTTCTAACTCCATCTCTGTCGACAACATGCAGGTATACTCACAACCGGTGTTTGCCGTCGTAGACAAGATGTTCGCCGAGCAGTACCCTGAAAACACATTTTTCAACAGAAACTATAGCTTGAAACTTCCGTTGCTTCCAGCGTTTAGTCTTAATCTTCAGAGGCTGTGTTTCAGGACAGTTTACGTTGCCTCAACGACAGCAGTAGCAATGATATTCCCTTACTTCAATCAAGTTTTGGGAGTTCTTGGCGCCATCAACTTCTGGCCATTGGCTATATATTTTCCAGTGGAAATGGCCTTGCGGCAGAAAAACATTGAACCTTGGAGTAAAAAGTGGGTTCTTTTGAGGACTTTCAGCATTGTTTGCTTCATCATGACGATGTTTGCTTTGGTGGGATCGGTTCAAGGACTTATTGCTGCTAGATTTAGCAAGAAAATCTGAATTTGGTGTGCTATTAAATGAAAGAATTATGTAGATATGTACATTGAGTCGGGGCAAGAAAAGAATCCATCTGTTTTTGACGTATGTGGGAGAAAACATGCTTCGAAAACAAAATATATAGATTAGAAAAGAATGATTTGGATATTTTTTGTAATTTTTGGTAGGGCTGTAAACGAGCCGAGCTGATGAAGATGCAAGACTTGGAACTCGAGCCCGAAAACTGTATTTTTGGCTCAACTCGTTTGAGACCAAGATTTGTGTAAAGTTAAAGTTTATGTGTGTAGTGAAATTTAAAAATTTATAAAAATCTCCCCTATATACCCTAATAGTTTCCTAACACAATATACTATGTTCATGAACTTAAAGTTAATATTGATCATTAGTGTAGAGGGTAAAATAGAATATTTGGACACAACATATGAATGCATCGGATGTAATGCGATTCTTGGACATGGGGATTTTACGTAATTTTTCTATCCTGTAGACAATTTTATGTAATTAGATCGAATCTCGAGGAAATGTACGTATAATCATCATCCCTATGTTTAACAAAGGTTATATCTGTCTCGTTCTTCACACTGTCATTATAATAGAAAACTTCATTAATTGTAACTAATATTCGGCAACTTTCAAAATGTTTTCTCTTATTATGTATAGATACGAACACCACAACAAAGACACGATAATCTACGGATAAAAGAATACCATTTTTAAAAAAAATTTCCACATAAAAAAATCCGACACATCATAACACAACAGAATTTAGGTGCATTCAAAGTTTTTTTGGCCCAATTTTCTTTTATATTATTTATAATTGACGAAGACTGGACCCTCTTCTGAATCGGTGAATCCTTTGCAGTGCTAGGGGGAAAAGGTTAGAAAGCAATGACCTTAATTCGAAGTAAATGAGATATAAATCATTCGAAGTAAATGAGATATAGAACCAAAAATACATACGTGCATGTGTGCGTGTATATACATACATATTTATGTACACACACAATAGCAGTCAACCTGAAACTGATAACAGAGACAGGGAGGCGTGGGAGGGGGGAGAGGTGGGGTGGGGGTGGGGGTGTTGACCGGGCGTTATGGGGGTGAGCTACCGGCCCCTCCTTCACACGCTCTATGGGCGTTGAATTCTTTAATCAAATCATGCAATCTCCATGCACCATGTCAACCAATTTCTCTCTATTTTATCTAGACTTTCCAGTTTCCACTCCCACAACACCATACACCAAATAATCAGCCATAAACCATCTACAAACTCCCAAAACCCGATAACGTCTTTAACCGGAAATGGGCCGGATCCCTTGCTGCGAAAAGGATAACGTTAAACGAGGACAATGGACTCCTGAGGAAGATCAAAAGCTCTCATCCTACATTGCCCAACATGGAACCAGAAATTGGCGCCTCATTCCCAAACATGCAGGTTTTTACCTCTCCCTCTCTCTCAGACATACACATCGAAGTTATGGAAGTTTTGTCAGATTCACATTCGTACGATACAGGTCTTCAGAGATGTGGGAAGAGCTGCAGATTGCGATGGACTAATTACCTTCATCCCGATCTCAAACACGGACAGTTCTCAGAGGCAGAAGAGCAGACTATAGTAACTCTCCACTCAGTACTGGGAAATAGGTATATTTAGAATTGAAATGTACCTTTTTTTTTTTTTGATATCCCACTATTTTGAAATTGTATTACAATTTTTATATTTCATTTTATAAATGTTATTATGTTACGAGTATATATTTAGCATAACCTGTTTGTCTGACCTGACTATAATTCTGGAGTAGCCACTGTTGACAAATAGTAACAGCATTTGAAATAAGGAATCTGAACTAAACTGATTACCTCTATTGCAACAACAGATGGTCCGTGATTGCAGCTCAGCTCCCGGGCCGCACAGACAACGATGTCAAAAACCATTGGAATACGAAGCTAAAGAAGCGGCTTTCCAGCATGGGAATTGATCCAGTCACACATAAATCTTTCTCCCACCTCATAACGGAGATCGCCACTCTCCCACCCCCTCAGGCCCCCAGTTTAGCGGAGGCAGCACTCGGGTGCTTCAAGGATGAGATGCTTCATCTCATCACCAAGAGGCGCATCGACAATATCCAGCTGCAGCAATGTAACACAGTTACAGCCAATAAAAGTAGTTATTGCGTCAAACATGAGGACAACAATAATAATAGAGATGAAACAGTTGATAGAATCAGGTATGGATTGTCAAGTGCTATAAAAGAACCGGAAATGTTGCCAGTTGACAAGCCTTGGTCTTACCTGGGAGGATCAGATATGCCTGGATATTTTCTTGAGAAAAGCGAGGAAGAGTGTGGGAGTGGAAGAGAGACGAGAAATGGATCTACCATTTTCAACTCTGACTGCTCTTTATGGGATCATTTGCAGTCTGATGATCTCATGAATCCTTTAGTGTAAGAGAGTTTACAGACAGGTTTGGAAAAAAGAATGATATACTAGCTTCTGATGACAAGCAAAAGAAATGTAAATATAAGTCATTCAAAATAATCAGATGATATGATGACAAAGATCAGTCATTTTTAACTTCCCCTCAAAATTAATATACAATCTCTACCTGTCTTAATGCCTGAGCATTAATTGTTAACTGTTTTCATAGTTCTGTAAGCATCAACATATCCTTAGAGAAGCACCTATATAATTATACAAGGACAACAAAATTCATTGTATAAATGATATCACAATACAGGACTTGGGCTTCTGGAAGTCAAAAGGGAGAGAGTTCAGTACATGGTTCTGACATGAGAATCAAGAGACATATTATGTCATGAGGTCTTCTACGGGTGAGTTAGAACTGCCGCCTAAATGCCTTCAAGATTATAATCCTCGTGCTCTTTCATCACGTTTCCCACTGAGTTATGCACTCTCAAACCCAAATATTCGAAAAACGCCTGTTACAAGGAAAATGACCCATGCGTTCAAATAATGGAGCATTTCATTCATATCAGTTTTTTCCAAAAAAAAAAAAAAGGTGTCAAAATGTAGAACAGTACCTTCATCAGCTTGATATTTGTTTTTATCATCTCCAGCATACGCAAGTAAATTGTACTTGGGATTCCATTCTACACTGTTCATAGCTGCTCGACATGGAATTTGGTGGACTGATCGACCTGTATGAACGTTGGACTTTGCCAAACACAAGCATAGTCAATTACAACAAAAATTAACAAAAAATTTCCATACAGTTCATCGAGCAGGCTATTTTTTGCCAAATAAATTTATCACATGACATGCAATCCACATAGAGAAGACTAGTTTGTTAGGGAATACTCACAATATCAATGAACAAGTCCTCACTGGCAGAAGCTATGTATTCTCCAGTGTGATTGAAACTTATTGTCCGGACAGGCCATCTAAAGAGATTATATGATAAAGTCAGCATTTTTCAATAACTATAGGAGAAGAAACACTCTGCCATCCACTGGATATTGTTTCACTACGTGTCCTAATGTTTCAATTTTTACCAGACCATCTAATTTCATTTTCTCGGCAAAAATGCATGGCCTAACGATAACATGTGGCATTTGTAGGCTGGAAAATGAAATCATATGGTAAACCGCAACAAATCAAAAACTTTAGATGACAAGTCTAAAATTGAAATATTAGGATGGCAAAGTGTATTTTTGCTAACTAATAATAGCTTAAAAGAAACTTGTGTCTCCTAGAAAAGAATAACATGAACTTGTATGGGCAGGATAGAACGTGGAAATGAAGAAACATACTCAAGTTTAGTGAATGTACGGACACAGAGCATCTCCTTTATATCCCAAAGGCTGACTAATGAATCAGCACTTCCAACAGCAAAATATCTATCCAAGAAATTGCAGACTATCATTTTATTTTCAATTTAAGCTATTTCACAATAAAGGACGATAAATTGGTCTCGAGACTAACTTTCCCAGGGGGTCAATTGCAATGCAATAGCAACCAGCTGTATGAGCCATGAGGGTATCAACTGCACGTAGAGATGGATATGCCAGCACTTCTACAGTACCTGAGAATCAAGCAGAATAAGGAAGTTGATATATAATATTAAATACTGACCAAATTCAGACAGAAGACTCTAAATCAACCCAATAAATAATCCTCACCATTCCCGGTTGTTAGAAAGAACATATCACCAGTCATGTTCCATGCAATCTCATTCACCTGATAAGGAACAAAATTAGAGCATTAGAGAAAGAATAAATGTTTAAACTTGAAAAGAGAAAAACGAAAGCACAAGATTTTACCTCATAATTGAACTTGCGTTTATGAATGGGCTTAAATTTGCGCACGTCCAATATTGTTAACTCATCATCCTGAAGTACACAGCAAACAGAAGATTAAAGCTAATTGCATATAGCAGAACTTAGCAGCATAGGAGTGATTTTTACCCTGTTACCAACAGCTACATGAGTTCCATCAGGCTTATAAGTTATATTAATGTTCTCCCCACTGAGTTCTGCCTGCTGCGTGCATTTTCCACCTGCAGAAATCACAAGGAGAATAACGTAATAATCTTCGTCGAGGATTGTCAATAATTTGACGTATTGATATTAAAAGCTTAGACAATTATTACCTGAAGGTCTGTAATACATTTAATTTAAGTCTTAAACCTATGTTTGGTTCAAAAACATTTCTACAGAAAGAAAGAAAACACCAAGATAAAGAAAAGTAAAGGAAAACAAAAGTCTTAACTTGTTGGATTGTAAAGAAAAATTGGGAGGGTAATGATTTTCCTATATCGAGGATATATGGTGAAAATTGAGCAATAGGAGTGAAATCTATGGGAGAAAAAGAACTTTCCTTCTTCAAAGAGTATTTCCCTCAATTTTCGTTCCTATCTTTAGCAACCAAACACCAATGATACAATTTCCTCATCATTTTCTTTTCTTTTCCTCCCTAAAATCTTAGAACCAAACATATAGTAAAGATTTAAAAGTAGAACAAAGAAAGAAGAACTATACGGGCATATCTTCAAAGTCTGAATAAAAACTCAACAAAGATCTATTCTCATAATCAAACAAACAGAAACCACTTACTACGAGCATCCCACAACCTAACAGTCTTGTCGCCTGATGCTGTTGCAATTAAATCAGCATGCTTTGGGTCCCAGCATAACTGATCTACACTATCACTATGCCCTTTTAGCTCAATATCCTTAACCTTACCCTGAATAGTCGAAAGACGCGCAGATCAAAAACCCACAAACAACTGAAAAACATAGAATTTGCACAAAAACAACAGCTATTCAAAGAAGCGCACAAAAAAGTGAGATAAGCAAGAAAACAAAACCGAACAAAACAAGCATCTGTTAACAAACAGTGCTGCAACATTAAGGATTTCAGCTTCCAATTCACATACAAACAAAAACTTCAATGCAATGCCTCTAAATTTACTTCCAGGCAGCCAGAAATTCATCGTAAGAAGTCAAATAAATACACACAGGTCAAAAAAATAAATTTGAACTTAAATCAAACAGAAAGATAACGAAATAATACTGAATCTTACATGACCATGAGGCTCAATATGCCATACTCGAGCCGTCTGATCAACAGAACCGGAGGCCAGTTTCGTGCCCGTGCAATTCCACGCCACCGAATGAACCTTTTTTCCAATAACATAAACAAAATGATTCAAATTCCTAATTTCACGGAGGATGCTTAAATTCACTAAGAACATCAAACTCCATCAAAATGGAGAAGAGAAAACATGCTTTGCTATGGTTGACAAAGGTTGTACCTTCTTCTTGTGGCCTTGGTACTCTCTGCTGTGGAGGGTTTTGAAGGGTATTGTTTCCTCCATTGTTGACAGTTTTACTGTTTTCTCTTCGGAAAGATTTTGATTCTGATTAACAAAAGTTGTCTTTTCGCTGCGGAGTGCAATTGCTGATAGTTAGGGTTTTGTTCAAATTGATGTGATTTTTCGCCCAGATAATGTAATTTTCGTGGAGTAAATATTGGGTATTGGTATCTAATAAAGAGTCGGTCCAAGTGGTTTTGCGTGGTCGCTTAAATTATCAATTTTAATACAGGCTAATAAGGGTCGCTTCAAGCAATGTTTTCAAAATCGGACCGAAGGGCGAACCGCTATGTTTTGAAACCCGGATCGGACCGGTCGGTCGGACCGATTCGACCGGTGACCGGCCGCCTATCCGGTCCGGTTACCCCCCCAAACCCAGTCCCCTTTTGGACCAGTGTGGCCCGGCCCAAACCAGTCAAAAACCGGTGATTTTAGCGAACCGGACCGGTTAACGGCCCGGTGAACCGGAAATTTTGTTTGTTTTTTTATATAGATGAAAACGTGTTCTATTTTCTAACAAAATTCAAACCTGCACATTTACGTTTTCTCCACAAAACATCAGACAAACAAAATGTTTCAATTTTCATTTCCCCCAAATTAGAGGAAAAAACATCGAACCTAAACCTAGCTTTTTCTCATATAGAAATCTCCATCGCCGCCGCCCATCCCAGCCAGCTCCGCCTCGCCACCCAGCTAGCTCCGCCACCCAGCTTGCGAAGAGGGTCGTGGTAACCGGTGAGTTTTCTTTGAACGAGTATGTTTTCCTCTTCTTGCAGTGCCTGAATGAATGTCAGAAGCATTTCGAGACCTTCTGAGTTTTGAATACAATTTTTCAATATTTGACATTAAAGTTTACCTCAAGTTTGTTGATCTTGTTTTTAAATCAAGTTTGAGCACAACTTATAAATACAAGTTCCATCATCAGTTGTCATATTCCTAAAATTAAGTTTGAGCACAACTCATAAATCAAGTTTGGAAACAAGATGATACTAACATTAAAGTTGTCATATTCCTGAAATTAATCTTGACAATATTCTTGCAGTTGTCATATTCTTGTTATTATGACTTTTTGACAGTATATACTGCTTGATAAAATCAGAAAATTCCCAATAAATTTATGTTCTTTTTTCTTTTTTGTAGGTATGGATAATATTGGTTCGTCGATGCCCCAACATGATTCCCCGTCTGTGGAGCAAAGTTGTAGCCAAAATCCCCGCATGAGAAATGATGTAGCGTGGAAGCATTGCTATGAGGTGCAGTCAAGTGGCAAAAAACGCACTTTAAAGTGTGTTTATTGCGATCAAGCAATTTGTGGTGGGGGAATTAATCGAATGAAGCAGCATTTAGCCGGCATTAAGGGTAATGTAAAAACTTGTCTTAAAGTTCCTCAAGATGTTCGTTTTGAGATTAAAGGATCTTTGATTGAAGTAACTAAAAATAAGAAAGAAAAAGCGGAGTCTAGATTGAGATTGTTTGATGATGAGTCATTTGAAGTTGGGGGAGATGATGTTGAGGAAATACCGAGTTTGCCTAGTACTAAAGAGAATGTAGAGAATAGTAATAAGAGAAAGAAAACAAATGAAATTAGAAATTACATGAAAGCCGGGATTGGTATTGAATCATCTCAACCTAGCATTAAGGCTAAACTACAAAGTAAAGAAAGATGGCATGAAACTGATATGTCAGTTGCTTTATGGATGTATGATGCTTGTGTTCCTATAAATGCTGTCAATTCTCCTTTTTATCAGCCTATGATGAGTCGAGTTGCAACTATGGGTCATGGATATACTGGTCCTTCTTATCATGCATTGAGAGTTCCATTACTCAAAGAAGCTAAGACTCAAGTGCAGTTGACTATTGATTCTTTACGCTCTAAATGGTCTGATTGTGGTTGTACGATTATGGGTGATGGTTGGAGTGATCAGAGTCATAGGTCTTTGATTAATTTTTTGGTGTATTGTCCATCTGGAATTTCATTTATCAAATCTGTTGATGCTTCTGCTGTTGAGTCTGATGCACAAACATTGTGTAATCTTTTTTGTGAGATTGTTGAGATGGTTGGTGCTAAAAATGTGGTGC
>JBBMKE010000007.1:3327541-3340483 GCA_037834125.1 Lippia alba
AGCTTAAATCTTATGATATGAACATGAAATTTAATAGGGATGATCATGAACTTATATGAACACATTCATAAGCCTAAAAATATGTTCTTGATGTTCTTGAACCAATGTGTGTACGTGTGTGTACGTGTGTGAGTGTGTGAGATTAATTTTATGTTATAAAGTGTTTAAATCTTAAGAATTTGAATAGTAAATATTTTCAATAGTAATTTTGACTTTTTGGTCAACATTAACCAACTTAATTTCTAAATTAATTATTAAATAATTATAAAAATAGTTTTGAAATTTTAAAGAAGGATTTTTACCCGAATTTTTCAAAATCGGTAAATTGTGAACTAATTTCAAAATGTGACCTACATTGCACATTTAAACCTTATAAATTATTTTAAAAATTTATAATTAGTATTATAAAATGACTAATAAATATTTGGTTAGCTAAAGACTTCATAAACCCTAGTTCATTAATCAAATTTCCTTAAAATAATTAAATTAGAATTTACCGACAATTCTTTAACGTATTACATATTATGTGATTCTTTGATTAATAACTTAATTTTAAATCCATAATATTACTTCCAAATGATGATAGGATCATAATGTGACCAATAAATACTTAATTAGTCAAAGATCTCGTAAACTCTAATTAATTAATTTCCCTTAAACGGTTCAATTAAGATTTACCGAATAAATTAATGTTTACCGAATTTCCTAAAGTATTACTCCTTTATGTGCGAACATTATGTGCTTATGTGATTAGAATTATAAGGTCCTAGTCCTAAGCCTACAGAAGTTATTACTTTCAGGCGAAACTAGGATCTAGCAGTGGAATCCACATAATTATTTCTGAGTACCGGTATAGGTGAGGATAAAATGGTTTTCAACTGGAATCATGCTTATAAATATAAATACTTATAAAATGATTTCAAAACCTATCATTATTTGATTTCTTACTTATACATATTACTACCATATAATACACCTCTTTATGAGGAAAATATCTTTAAGTCAGAATCAGGATCTTACCCGGACATTATATTACTTAGTTCTGTTATTATTAAGAATTGATTCTTGACTACGCAAGTGAAATATTTACATCATTATTATTATGGGCCCCGGCGGCACCCCGTAGAAGTAATTACCCGGAAGGTATCGGGCCGAGGGTGATTATTATACGGACCGCCACTTACACTCTTGGTCGTGGTTTAGCTGGAGGTTAGTTACTCTACACCCAAGAGCTTATGTGAGACACCCTCCTGGGAACGTATTTCCCACTTATTATTACATTATACCGTCTTTAGGGTTTGATCCCCTATTGACACCGGAATAGCAGAGTATTAACATATTTGGGTTTATTAAAGTATCGGTGCCTTGATCAGCCTGTTACTGTTTTACAACTATTTACGGAGTTTGGGTGAAAGGGTCTTACTTGCGGGCCATAAAAATGCTTTATCAAACGGTTCATATTTCAAAATACTCTCACATACCCCTTATCCCCTACTTAAACTTATGAACCGCATCTTATTTGTTATATCCTACTTTGAATTTATTTAGATCAAGAATTTCTTGATCATATATATACATATATAACCATTTATACCCCTTAATCATTAACACTCTTCGCTTAGTCACTTTGACTAACTCCTCGCCCGTTTTAAAATGCATGGTTTCAGGGACGACAACTAGCGGTATCTTGAAGTAGATCAGAACTGATTCCAGGGTCATCGTAATTCCGAGTACATTCATTCCCCAAATAATTATTCCCGCGTTTTACTCCAGTATTCCATCATATGCTCCCTTTTTTATCAGTCACTTTATTCCATCGAATACCAGTTGATCACTATGTGTCATCATCCCCATTTAATTACAAAATTTGAAATTTCCTTACCTTCCGCTGTGAGATACCTTTTGTCTTATTTAAATACCCGTTAAACCGTTCGCCGTAATATTTCTCGAGTGAAGGACCCATCCTCTACTTGGGAAGTGTTGCGGTGCGGGGGTTGCAGTGCTAGGGGAGGCGCTACAAGTAGCAACAGATTTCGATGGATTTCGACGAAATAAATCTAAAAACGAGTCAATTCGGCGGTGGAGCAATAAATATTCTCCATCCCCGGATCAAAATCTTCAATTAATTACCTTTTCTTGAATCGAATCGCCTAAATTAAGGTTTAGAAATAAAGAAAAAAGAGTATCTCTCATTATCTCACTCGCTCATTAAAACATATCGATGTGTATATAATTAAAGCAGAAGATTAAGCAGTTTGACAATAATTGATGCCCGTTTGAATCGCGTGGCGTGTGTAGATAATTAAAGCAGGAGATGAAGTAGCTTGACAATAATTGATGCACGTCTGGATCGGACACTTTCGAGCTTCCAAGAGTTGTTCAGACGTTTGGTCCGGATCCCCCTTCACAATCGGGATTGGAATGAAGAGGACAAACACTCAGATTTAATTTTCAATGTGCTTTTATTGGGATTTGTATTCGATATATACTGAATCGATCGAACTGAAATTTTAAGATGTCAAAAAGACATATCAAATATTGAATCGAAAATTTCGATTTTATTTTCACCAAAATTATTTGATACAATTCGGTACAAAAGCAAATTACCCAATAATATTTAAAAAAAAAGAAAAGAAAACACAAAAAGCCATTACATAAGTTGTGGGCTTTTGGAGAGGGTAAAAACAGGCCATTAAAATCTTTCACAATCACTTAACCTTTTCCCTATGGGCCACTAAAGTTTATAGTTTCTTATGATACTATACAGAACATAAGTTTGAATGTTTATACATAATCGTGTTGTTTGTTTAAAACTTAAGTGTTAGAAAGTTAATAATATATAAATAATAAAAATGTGTTAGATATTAGAAATAAGGATGAGAAATGTAATTTATTAATATATTATATATTTATATATGAATTATAAAAATAATTATTATAAAAGAAGAATATATATTTCGGTATTTCAGTCTGTTTGGTATACCATACCTAATTACTGATACGGAACGGGGAGATTGAAATTTTATAATGACTTGTACCGAATATCAAACCGAATTATCGGTTTGATCCTCGTGTTTCTCTGTGTGAACCAATTATACATATCTGAATGCCGTTAGGGCAACGACGCTATTATTTGGACTCCAGTTCAAACCTGTATCCCTATATGATATATGTGAGGTGTGCTTCTATAACAGTATCAGTGTCTGAGTCTGTGTAAGGAGTTTGAATGTTTTTGCTCATGTTTTTGTATGATTGTCTTTAGCTGTGAATGAATCAAAAGAAAATGAAAAAAAAAGAGACTAAAAGATCTAGTCTCCTCCCCTCCCCCCCCCCCCCCCGGTTGAATCTAATATAGTGTTAGGTTTTAGTGAATTTCTTAAATCAATTCGAATTTGAATGATTATAAATTTAAGACAAAAATACAAATTTGGTTCAGTAAGTTTCCAATTCTGATAATTTAGTCCTATTCATTTCAAATTTTGCAATTAAGTCCTATAATTTTGTAATCTTGGAAATTTTGGTTTTATCCGTTTCAACATTTGCAAGAAAATCCTATAAATTCTAAAATTTTGCAATTTACGTCCGATTTTCGCAGGAAAATTTATTAGTTGTTGGAATTTGTCACGTGACTAATTTTTTTGCTGACTTGACATGACAAAAATATTTGACTTGTATAAAAAACATATATATTATACATATGACATATCTAATAAAAGAAAATTTAAATAAAAAATATAATTATATTTGAACGAAAATATCGTGTCGTCCAGCGGGACATATAAGAAGATGACTCGCTTAAACAGCTGACTCCCTTTTAATAGAAAAAAATAGTAAAACCAATCTAACTAGCTGGTCAATCTCAGCTATCTCATAGGCCGACAAACCGGAGACAGACGACTACATTTCTATGAATATTTCGACGTACTTGTTCTAGTCAAGGACAAGTGAGATCTTCCGGTTTGCGTGCGTAAAAGCAATTCAAACAAAAAAGAATCTTCCGGACAAATGAGATCTTCCTGAGTGACATAAATTACAAAACTTTAAAACTTATAGGACTTAATTGTAAATTTCTAAATGAACATAACTTAATTGCCAAAATTACTAACTTACGGATCTTAATTGCAAATTTCTGAACGAACAAGACTAAACTGCAAAAACTGCAAATTACATGACCAAATTTGCATTTTTGCCTAAATTTAGATAAGGCTGGCCATTCAGAGAAGGAGCCGTGATTTTGCACAGGGGGGAACGACATTAAGAACGAGGCATGATAAAACTATCAAGTCTTCTAATCAAAGAATGCAGGGTATTGCAATTGCCAAGGTGACGAATTTAGACTTCAATGTATGTACAACATAAATGTGGACATATGAGTATGAATGATTATTAGGAAAAGTAGCAAAAGATTCAGCAGCCATGATCAATCCTGTCAAGAAATGTTAAATCACAAACATATAACTTGCTCGACAACTTTAGAATCAGGCATTCTCCTTCCTTTCTTCTTCTTCGTCGTCAATGTCTCCGATCCCGACCCAATGGATAAACGCAAACAGAAATTCCTTGAAGTTTACCATTCCATTCTTGTCCCAGTCCATCTCTTCTGCAGACACAAACAACAAAGACTCAATTAACTCATCATATTCTGTGTCAGTGTTTTTGAGAGAGCAAGAGAGATCGCTGACCAAATCTTTCCATGGCTATTGCTCCCGACGAGCGTTCGCCTGTAGTAGTTTCATTGATTGCATGAACCATCTCATTCCTGCTCACATAACCATCCTTGTTCTTGTCTAAAAACACGAATGTGTCCACTAATGTTTCCAACGTACCCTCGAGATTTGGCATTCCTATCCGTGATTTCTATCAAGGTCAAGGAACAACACAAGAAGCAACATGATCTCTACATTTTCACATATATATTAAGGTAGAGGGCAAAAAACAAACTTCATAATAGATTATTCTGGATACAGCATCCTGGGCAGTTGACCCTTCCTTGAGAAGGTATACGAGGCAGAGAAGCACGATAAACTCGTTGAATTTCAATATGACGTCATCGTTTATATCACATGCCTCAAAGAGATCATTGATTTCCTCGTCGCTGAAATTGATCTCAAGCTTGTGAAAACAGTTTTTCAGCTCTTCTAGATCAATCGCACCATTTCCATCCTCATCTAATTTTTTTGTGTTAAAGGAAACACAGATTCTTACAATGAGATCATGGCTTAACAGAGTTGAAAAGTATATCGTGCGTCGTAAGCAAATACTAACCAAATTCTTCGAATGTCTTTTTGTATCTCCTAAAGCTCTCATCAATTTTCGGAAATTTTAAGATAATGCTGTTGAAGGATCTCATTGTACTCCCTCTGGCTTCTCTCTTCCGCACAGCTTCGACTACTTTAGCCTCCAGCTTCGTCTCTGTCACCGTAGGAAATTCATCCTTAGTAACTACGCCTCCCATGTTAGGCTAACAATGCCCTGATTAAGCAATAACTCTGCAAATTAAATATCGAAAATCAATTAAGGATATCCAAGTCATCCATCAAATAAATAATCAAATAAAGAGACGAAAACCAAGTCCATTGCACCACTCTCAACCCTAGTCACCCTTAGGAGACTGCTGATCCACTGCTACCTCGTTGGGTATATACCTCATACATCGTGAGGCGTTAGATCATAATACGATAAAACAATAAAGTGGACCGATTGACATCATAATGTATGATCTGAGATTCGTAACTGAGTTGAGTAAATGCAGATCAAGAAGAGCATCAATGACTTCTGGGACGTCCATTTTGTACCACACCAATAATTTGCTCTAAATTACATGAATATTTTGCTTGTATATGACAATCCCAATAACAAAACAAAGCAAATCCCTCCTTACCAAAGTCCACAGCTTCTGCTAACTCGATTTTCGCAATATTTGATTGAGATTGCCTATAGCTACAGATTTGAATTTGAATTTGAATCCCAGTTACATGATGAAAGCAAGATTTACTCAAAAAAATAGAAAAGAGAAAACTTTAATAGTCCACCCACATCAGTTTTAAGCTTGGATATCCTCAAGAAAGAAAGTTCGATTCATCCAATGCTGCCTTCTGAGACAAATCAAACAGTTCTTTCATTATTTCCTTTTACAGGCAATGATGAAACAAAATTGAAAAAAATAATTTCTACCAGCAAGTTAACAGAAAGAAACAAGTACCAACAATGTCTAACATAGCAATCAAGATTTCAGCATAGAAACAATCATACCAGGATAAAAAATAACTCAAAAAGTGTGTTTTTGTCTGTAAGAGAGATAACCTTAATTTATCAGAGAAATCCAAAGTGGCAAAAGCTGAATCTTTAACAACCGATTCGGAATAACAAATGAATCAACAAAAAGGTTACCCTTTTTCTGCTACACCCTTTTGCTAAATAACCTAGGTTCTCTGACGAAAAGCTCAATAAAAGCTGAAAACCAGAATTTTTCCGATTTTGAAAGATATTCCACAGCTGGAGGAAATAACAGAAGCAGAAACGAATTGCTCTGGATCACCAAACTATCAATCTGAAACTAGATGTGAATCGTCAAAGTGGGCTGTTCTTAATTATTATTCTACGTTATTCTTTGGTTTAACTCCTATTTTTTATCACGGAATTAATTGATTAATGTTTAACTGCTGATATCAGTCCAAGATTGATGCTTAACCCACCACGTATTTCTGTGTGAGATCATGCGCAGATGCTTCCTGCTTTTGACCAAAATGTATTATATTATTAGTTTATTTGAAGGGAAAAGGGGATATTAATTACGAAAATTTCTTCCAAAATATAGATTGCATAAAATAACCTCATAATAATTATATGAATAATTATTAATTAAGTATAATTATGTGAATATATATTACAAATTATTAATTTAATTATATTAAAAAAGTACTTATTAATTTATAATAGGACTCTTGGTATAATTATAACCTTTTCAATTTACCAAAAAAAATACATAGTTCAATGAGGACTCTTTTAAGATTAATATATTAATAAACTGTATTCAAATTTTATAATAAAAGTTGTCTATTTTTTAATTTTAAGGCCTATAATTTAAAATATTATAATAAGATATATCTAACAAATTGATACACTTTATAATTTAGTTAAATTTTGGTAATTATGTAAAATAAAATATAATTTAAATTGAATTGAATGAGTTACGTAAGATATATATATATATATATATATATATTGTTTTTGTCAAGTAATAATAAGACAAATTTCAATAAATCCGTCCTAATGTAATTCTAATGATATAAGTCGGTAATTCTAATTACCTAAGTTCATAAAATTTCTTAAATTATAATCATATTATAATTCTATAAATTTATTTAATTAACAAAATAAATAATCGAATGGTTCATATAAATATTTTTCTAATAAATTAATGAATCTTAATGTAATATTTTTCAATTAACTAATACAATCTAATTATAATTATCTAAATTTAATTAATCATATAATTTTATTTTTAGTTTATATGATGAAATATAAATTAAATGCGTAAATATTATTTACGTTGATTAACATAATCTCTATATATTAAAAAGTATGAATGGATTTTTTTATTTCTTACGACTTAGTATACCATAATTTAGAATTTTAGGTCGTCAGACCAAAATTATTTTAAAGTAAGAATTCTAAGGAAACTCCCAATATGTGTATAATATGTAAAAATAAGATATAATCTAATTTTATAAATTATTTTTGTAATGTTCAATTAAACATTTTTTGAGTTTTTTATATAAATATACTCTTTTAATTATTTCAACTATATATATAGATAAAATGAATAATAAAAAATAATATAAATCTTAAATAATCTCCATTAGAAAAATATAAATAAAAAATAAAATCCAAGATCAAATGAAAAATAGAGAATAAATGGAGATAAAGAATAATTAGTTTAAAAAAAAGAATTATTTGGTTTTAATGTATATACACATGCAGACCAAAATCAATGAACAATCCAAATAATATTTTTATTCAACAATGATGTCATTCGGTTATCAAATTTTTCGTCTACAAATAAAGTTCTTTCACATGAAAAATAATGCAATTATTTATTAATTTTGTTATGTTTTATTTAGTGCAATTGTTAGTGCAGTTATTTATTAATGCAATTGTTAATTGTATCATTTATTGTTCATGATTTAAAAGACATCAGGAGATATTTGGAAAAAGTTACAATATTTAAAATATCAATTATTCAATAAGGAGATTTCTAGAAAGGTGGTTGCACATATTCAAGCAATCGAGTTTCAAAAGAGATGGCCGTCATATGCTCATATTTTGATAATTTTGGGCTCACAATATAAAATTATAACACACAGTCAACTTAACCAATTTATATGTGTCGAATATTATTTTGACTAAGAAAAGAATTCCCAACTTTATGAGTCTGCATGAATCATGTGGATGAAAGAACTTAAACAATTTTTGTATGATGGATGGACAATGTAAATATTATTACTCATGTTCATATTACAAATACACAATACAAAGTAAAGATGCATATCCGATATGTGGAAGGAGAAGAATTAGAGTATTGATGGTCCAAGTTCGCAATACTCAACTTTATAACTAATGTGTAGTACCTTATAATTCATATATGTTATTAAGTTAAATTCTCACATTAACATCAGGATTTTTCTTTAGAGTGACCATTGTGAAATATCTTAAAATATATATTTATAAAGGATATAACATAGTGAGAATTAATATCGCGTACGATGATAAACAAAATTCCAAAGATTAGATTAAAAATTTTGAAGATGTTAGATTGGTTTTTAGCTCAAGAAATAATATGGAGAGCTTTTGAATTTAATTTGAATGAGATTGATCTAGCAATTATCAATCTAGATCAATATCCTTCAAAACAACAATACATGACTTATTGACCAAATCAAAACTTCAAAGATATTTTGACTTGGAATAATTGCTCTAGAACAAATGGTCATGAAACAATTTTCAATGATACAAAAAATTTCTAGAGCATTATATAAGAGGCAAGCAAAGTAAATATTTGAAACAATTTATGACATAATATAACAAACTACTGCAAAAAGAAGAGATTATTTCGTTTTAAGAGTCAAGAATTAATTGAGTCCAATTTAGGGATAAACATAAACGTTCCTTTCATCCTTCAACCATAGCGATAAGAAAGAGGAATCAGAGAAATGCTCTCATAATAGACGATGAATGGGTAACAAATAATTATCAACTAAAGCAACGCACTTGAGAGCACTGCGTGTTATTCAATGGAGATACTGTCGAAGAGCCGACGAGTCTTGGTATTAGCTTGCACCAACGAACCCTAAGGTGGCAGTGAAAAAATAACTTGGCAAGAACGACTTTAAATGAGGAAATCTTGAAGGTAGTGAAGAGTATGTACCCGTATAAAGCACTGGAAGCAGATGGTTTCCAAGCCTACCTTTTTCAAACCTCTTAGGATATAATATGAGACATAGTGGTGAAATTCATAAATGATTGTATGGAAAGAGAATCAATTCCCAGGAAGGCTTATCAAACGTTTATTTGTCTAATTTCAAAAGTTAATTCTCTATAAAAACAAAGGAAATTCGGCCCATTACATTGTGTAACGTATTGCTCTAAATGATAACCAAGATGTGATTATACTTTGTTTAAGCCGTATATAAAATAAATTTTGAGCTCCAGATCAGAATAGCTAGCATATTACTGAAAATGATCACCAAGATAATTATACTTTGTTTAAGCCATATTTCAAATAAATTGTAGCCCAAACCAGAATATCTTCATTTCCGGTCGGCACACCCATTACAATATCTTAATACTTCAAGAAATGTTACGAATGCTACATCACTTTAAAGAGGAAAAAAAAAGGGGTATAGTCCTTAAATTAAATCTTGAAAAGACGTACAACAAAATCCGGTGGAATTTTCTAAAGAGAACTCTAACTTTTTTCAAACTCTTGATGAAAATCATCAATATCAGTATGAGCAGAATGAAAGGGATACAACTAGAAGTTTTATAGAATGGTGAACTGACGGAGGTTGTGTGGATGTGTGGCATTAGATAAGGCTATCACTCTCGTCTTATTTGTTTGTACTCTGCATGGAACAACTTATATGAGTGAGAAGGTCATTTCAAGCGAATAATGGAAGCTAATTATGGTTTGTCTGAGAGACTCTCACATCTCACACTTGCTTTCTACAAACAACATAATATTGGGAGCTAAAGTTGTCGTGGATGAGACAAAGTGCATTCGTAGTGTGGTTGAGCCATTTCACAAGGCGTTGGACCTTAAATTACTTCAGCAAATCACATGTGTTATATAAACCTTATATGTCAAATGATTTAAAGCAATTTTGGCTAAGTAAAGTACAAACAGTTTGAAGAATTATTTGGGGGTTTGGAAGAATTTTGACCAAAACTATAATGAATATTTCTCGATTGTGATTAAAAGAGTCGAAAAATGTCTCTCGGATAGAAAGACAAAATGACAAACCTTGCTGGATGAATAACATTTATTCTGTGCTCACGAGCTCAATTGCCATGTACTACACGCACACAAATTGGTTCGTCAATTACACGTAAAAAGACTTGATCAACTTAAATACAACTTTTTTAGGCGACTTATATAACAAGGAAACAGACCCATCTTGTAGGTTAGAAGAAGGTGGCTAGAAATAAGCAAGAAGGCAAATTGGATCTTAGAGAAATTCAAAAAGAAATATATCGATGCTCGCTAAATGGGATATAAAATGCTCAACAAGTACTAGCGGATATCTTTGGAGATAACATTCATGGGGAAGATAAATCTTATTCTTTGTAATCTCATTGATATAGATAAAAATTGAATCCTAGATAAACTGAAAACAGTACTGCTCAAGGAGGTGGTGAATGAAACACTTAATATCCTAATCGCGCTATATCTGGAGCCACTTCTAATCTCCCAACGGTCTTAAACTTTGTGATGCTGCCAAAAATGTTGGTGTTTGATGTTGAACCTTTATTTGAGCGTAGGCCCATATTAGTTACATTTATAAGAAAAATGGCTCAAACACACGAGTCTCGGCCCAAACAATTGGACTTATAATCAACTGTTACTGGACCCTTCAACCCAAATTAGGATACACTTTAAGAACCCACCTTTTTTAATTATTAGCATTCATATTTTGCTAATTCTTTAGCTATAAAAAAAAAAAAAAGAAGAGAAGAGAGAGACTAACACCATTTACGCAAACAAAACTATATAATACAACAATTTCTAATTAAATTAAGGCAATTTGTTAATTTATTCCATAATATTAAATATATAACTATTTGGGACGTGACAAGATTGCAGGGATAATAATGAAAATACATGTTATAATATATGAATTTAAATATGTTAAAAGAATACTTATAACTTAAAATAGGACTCTTCAAAATATAATTAAAAATTCTACAATTTATATATATATACATTAATTCTAACTTTCACATATATTAATTATATTCTAATTAAAATATTTATAAATATATTATGTATAAGAAATAGTTTATAACTTTCAAATAAACTTTATAAATGAAAGAACATATATAAAAGATTATAGACAAAAACTTAAAAGATCATATAAAATGTCATAACTATATTTATTTTATTCCTTATATTGTTTTTTTTAATATAATTAAAATATTAATATATTCTAATTGATAGAAAAATATTTTAATTAAAAGTTTTATAATTAAAACTATTTAGGACTTGTTGGAATTAATTCTAATGTGGTTGGTGTGTGTATAATATTAATTTTCATAAATAATTCTAATTGTAAGTATAAGTTATAGTTTTTAACTTTCACATGTATTTTAGGGCTAATTCTAGACACTCTCTCAACCTTTAGCCATTAGTGCGCTTTGCCCCTAATCCTAGAATTAGCGATTGCCCCCCTAACCTTTAAAAAATATCACACTTAACCCTTTTAAATAAATTTCGACCTCCAATTTCTGCTCCGTTATGGCGACACGAGCTTCAAGACCACCGTCATCTTGTTCATCTCTCCAAAGCTAACAAAACCCATACTCTTGCCGACCCTATTAGCGGCCAAAAGCTGATACAAAGCTTCGTCCATCGTCCATCATCTTTGACCGGTGATTTCTACCCGTTGATTCGAGACCATTGTTGTGTTCCTTGCATCGATGGCTTCAATTTGATATATAATATCAAACACATTAAAATATTTTTTGTACAAATCTTCTTTGCTAAAAAGGGGGTTAAGTGTGACATTTTTCAAGAGAGTTTTTCCAAAATAATGCCCTTTTCATTTGGGTTGAATAAAGTACCCCCCTTTTTGGGGGGTTTAATAAAATGGGGTTAATCGTGGATGAGATCCACGATTTTCATTTTTTTAATATTATTTTTTGAAAAATAGTGGATCTCATCCATGATTTTAATTTTTTTATATTTTATTGGTAGTCGCGGATGAGATCCACGACTTCCGAATTTTTTATTATTTTTTTTTGCAGTCGTGGAATACATCCACGATTATAAAAAAAATTATTTTTTAAAATAGTAGACGTGTTAGGGTTTAGGGTTTTGTTAAAAATTAGCGTTTAGGGTTTTGTTTTTGAATTAGGGTTAGGGTTTTCATTTTTTTTTATTTAAAAAAAAAACCAAAGTGATGACAAGTTTGAATACATTACAATACAGTAGACAACACAACACAGCTAACACAGCATACATTACACACATGAACTATCTCCGGCGAGATGTACCTGGTTGATCCATCTCATTGTGGAATCTAGTTGTTCTATCTCTCCCACGCCTCGTTCGCTCTTTCATCGTTGGATCGTGCACAAGCTTAAAACCTGCAGATGGCCAGTGTTCTTGGGACAATATAGGATAAAATTTACCGCTATACGTCTCCGTGAAATGATCAAGCTCAT
>JBBMKE010000007.1:3340583-3351598 GCA_037834125.1 Lippia alba
GTGTCCGAAACGTGTCGGACACTGCACGGCCCCATTTTGGGGCATGTCCGTGCATTCCAGGTCTCAAGTTATCATGTAATTCAAGTGTACGTGTGATACGTGATCATATAACACTAGCTCGATTACTAATTAAATTCAATTAACAACTAAATAATTCATGTATGGCATAAAATCACAAAATCATGCTTCATGAAGTCATATAAACACGTTAGGCACGTTAAGGAATCAAGCATGGCACATAAACACGTTCACAAAAGAGAAACCAAGCAAGTCAAAGCAATAAAACCAAGTCAACAGGAGCCATTCTGCCCGAGACACGAAAAACACTGGAAGGGCATCCCGGTCGGGATAGAAAATAGTTTCGGCCGGAACAAACGTCCAGGCCCGCTACTGACATGCAATATGGCACGGACACGTCAAAAAATTGCTCCGTGTAGTGTCCGACACGTGTCGGATACGAACACGTCTCGGACACGTGTCCGACATGCCAAATTCGTGTCCAAAATTTAAAAAAAAAAAAAAGAAGAAGAAGAAGAAGAAGAAGAAAGGACACGGTGTCGGACACTCCATAGCAGAGTGTCCAACACAGCTAGAGAAAAAGACACGGCCAGAAATCCTTATGTGGCTGGTGAAGAAAAAGAAAAGAAATCTTGTCCCTCACCTTGAGAAGAACCAGGAAAGAAATCCCATGGGGAAGAAGACATGGGTGGGAAGAAAAGGGGAAGAAATTATTTCGTGTCCCTCACTTTGAGATAAAAAGGGAAAGAAATTCGTTTGTCCAGCCACCATCGCGAGCCAACCACTGTCACCAGCCACCACCGCGAGTAAATCACCGGCACAATTTCCTCCACACCATCACCTCTTCCGCTACCTGCTCTCTCTGTCTAGCCAAAACGGCGTACACCAAAGAAAAAGAAAAATGGGCTAACCTAGCCTTCACCTCCAATCAAATAGAAAAGCAAATTTCAATTAATGGGCCATATTTATGGGCCAAAAATAAAACCCAAATAAAACAAATCTATTGAAATCCAATGGGTTGTTTGTTTTATTCATAGTTTAAAATTTTTGGGCTAATAAAAGGGTCCACATAATTTTAAAAAATAAATTAATATTTACAAAATATATTATTTATATATAAAATATAGCCTTATCGGAGTCGTGTCATGTCCTAAAATTTTGAAAAAATCCGTGTCGCCGTGTCCGTATCGTGTCCGTGTCCGTGCATCATAGCTGACATGCAATCCCGGCCGGGACCATCTGTCCCGAAACCAACCAAAAGAGGGATCCCGGTCGGGACTAGAAATGTACTAATCCCGATCCCGGCCAGGCATCCTGCGACAGAAACAGAGGCCACTTTACAAAGATTGAAAATCGACCAAAATGGCCGATCGAGATGTCGCTGAAGCCCGAAACCAAAACCAAGCAACAACCAACACTCAAGACAACCAAAAGTACGACCGAAACTCGAATTAAAGCTCAAATACGACAAACCCACCAAAATATATACAAATATATACATACACATATAAACCTCAAATCAAACCAAGAAATGGAAGGGATCTTACTGGAAATGGAACGAGGGTGTCGAGATTGAACTTGTGGCGGTTTTAGATTGCTGGAATCCTTGCCGAAACTTGGTGCTTGCTTCTCTTGTCCCCTCTTCCTTGCTTTATCTTGGATTGGAGAGGAATAGAAGAGAGAATGAAGTGAGGAGAGAGTTTGGGTTGATTATGATAGTGGCGCGGCGGCCGGAGTGACGCCGGAGAGTGGTGGTCCGGCAATGGTGGTGATGGTGGTGGTGTTGGGGAAGAAGAGAGATGGAGAGGAAGAAGAAAATAAATAATGAAGAAAAAGAAGAAATGAGGTATGGGTGTGTATGTGTATGTGTTATGTCTTGTGTTTTGTTAGAAAGAAAAGGGAAAGTCAAACATGGGATCCGCAAGAGAAATATTTGTGTGTGGTGATATTTTGTGTGGTTTTGGCTCGAATTGAAATACGATTGGGGTAGAACTAAATTCTCAAATTAAATAAAAAAGTTAGACAACGGGTTCGGGAGTTTACAAGAATTAAATGGTGAGGTCCGGGAAGGAATAAGGTGTACGTGTGATTAATTAAAACGAAACAAACATTAGTTACGTACACACATAATCACAAATAAATCACGTAAAGAATTAATTAAACATATAATTCACATAATTAAACAATTAAATTACATAACTCTCGGTCTGACTACACCCCTGAAGTTATATCTGGCCAGTCTTGAAAACAAGGGGCCTCACACTAACCACTCTTTAAGCAAGTTTCTGTATTTTAATTTGACTCATTCTGATAATAGTTTGTATCTATTGAACACTTTCTTCTATATATTTTTCCTAATCTTAGTTGCCAGTTCGAGCACCAACTCTAGTTGCTCAATAAGGCGAGTCACCAACCATATCATTAAATGGAAGAAAGCGACATGAGAAAATACCCGAATTATCCGTTGTTCCTTTGCATGTGAGTAAAATTTATGACCTCAATATATTTTGTTTATTTTCAATTTATTGATTTACATGACCCCAAACAAATTTTTAAAAGTCAGGTGAATAATCCATCGGACGTCTGTTATTAAGGATTATTAAGAAGCATGTAGTGGGCGTGGTTACAACTATCATGTCATTATTGCCAACAGCTCCTAGACATATAGTCATATTATCATCAGGAAACCACGAATTACATTTTGGTGATGCGTCATCTACAACGGTCGAACAAACTCCAACTCCATGTTGGTAAATCTAGACCATCACACATTCAGCCGAAATACCACAAGCCGAAGTACATACATGATGCACAAATCCAAAAGATTCAGTTACATCACAAAATTTATTGCCGACTGAGAGAACCTTTGTCTCTTCAACAAATGTTAGAACAAGAAATGAATGATATGGATTGTAAAAATTTTTTTTACTATCCATACACCAATTATACCTTTATGGTCTGCTTAAGTTTTAAACAGTTTATTCACCCCAACATTAGTTCTAATGATCTGCAACGACCCCTCACATGCCATGCTGCAAAGATTTAATAGTCTCCCATCAGCCGCGTTGATACCCACAGTCAAACCAAATTAGAGATTTGCATGGCATACATTTGTAAAGAGATTTCGATCTTTTAGCCTCAATGCCATAAGACCTAAGAAAAACTTCAATGGTATATAGATCTCCAGAATCGACCGAAAGTAACGCGAGTTGTGTGCAGAATGGCGCTACCTCGAAGGACTATTTTTGTCAAATAGTGAAGATCGGCGGAGCCATTACTATTAGGATTTGGCTGAGGACAAAGATGCCGCCATTATCACCATACAGAATTTCAAAAGTCAGTAGAGCTGGAAAAAATTTGTTTGATTATTCTCGAACCGTCAATATATTTTGTTTTTTTCAATTGACTTATTAAATTACCCCAAACAAAGTTTTAAATGAAAAAAACCAATGTTTAAATTTACGGAGAATTAATAAATGTTCCCTATTAATTTCAATATATTTTGTTTTTTTCAATTTACTTATTTACATGACCCCAAACAAAGTTTTAAATGAAAAAAAAATCCAATATTTAAATTTACGGAGAATTAATAAATGATCCTTATTAATTTAAAACTGAGGACAAACAATTTCTTGACAGATGTAAATTGGGGCTCATGGTAAGAATATATATTTTTTATTATTTTTTATTTATATCTAAGTTGTTGTGTTTGTCCTTTTGATTCCCCTAGCATGTTTTAAATACAGGCTTGGTTCCATGAGCATCTTCCCTCCTGTGGTATGTCGTGGTGGTGCAGGCTTTCCCACATTTTTTAAAGTGGCAGAAAATTAATTTGCTTGCATAGAAGAAGACAATTGAAAAGCGTTTCAAGAAGCTAACCTTATCCAACGTAAGCATACATTATGATTGAAAACATTATGTATGCATGAATTATGCGAAACTAGATGTTCATATTATACAATTGAATTGTTTGCTTGCAGCTAAATCAAATTAAACCTGTTGATCAAAAGGAGCTTAGGTTGCTAGAGGATGATGATGATCTTGATAGTTGTAGTGATGAGGGTGAAGAACAAGAGGTGACAGAGGAGATGCAAGAGGGTAAGAGAAAAAAATCGAATAAGCGAGCAAAATCTAGTAAAAGAAAGAAGGTTGTTGCTGATGAGGTGTCTGAGTAGAAGGATGGTGGTGAGGAGAAGGATGAAGTAGATGAGAGGACTGAAGAGGAGGAAAAGGATGAAGACAACTTCGCATGACGATGCGGAGCGGAAATAACCGCGAGCTGTGTGCAGAATGGCGCTGCCTTGAAAGACTATTTTCGCTAAATAATGAAGATCGGTGGAGCCATTACTGTTGGGATTTGGCTGCGAGAACGAGGATACCATCATTATTACATAGATAATTTCAAAAGTCAGCAGAGATGGAGAAAATTTGTTTGATTTTTCTCAAACGGTCAATATATTTTGTTTTTTTCAATTGATGATTCAAACTGCAAATGATGATTTCTTTGGTCTAATGGTGGTGGTACGATGTACATTTTAATTTTTAATTTATCCAGCAAATTAGATCTAAGAAAATAAAATATTGGGAATGATTGTCCTTATACTATAATTCATGATTATATTATTAATTATTGTTCCTTTTGAATTATGGATTTCATCTTTCAGGCCCACCAAAACTACTAAACTTGTGTTCGATAATTTGGAAAAATTATGGCCAACCACAACTTCACTTTTTTTTTTTTTTTTGATTAACACAGACGCACACGTCCTAATGAAATTAGTATTCATAACCTATCCATTTACCGGTACAAGTATTTATTATTGAGCATGAAATTTAACTATTAAACTATACTTATGGAACATTTTCTTTTGATCAATTCTTAAAAGAAACAAAAAATGTGAAAATTTAAAAATTCTAAATGAAAGTTTGAAATAAATACAACCAGATAAATGCCCTATTGCTTGCCATCCACGCTATCTTTACTAAAAAATCAACACATTTTACTAATTTAAATAATACCTCATTTATCCCTTATAATGCCTATGAGATTCTCAAATGGTCACCACTAACTTAAAGTTGTGGAATATTACCTTTTCTTTTCTTTTTTTCTTTCTTTTTTTTTTTTTTTAAACATAGCTTCATATGGTACAAATATTATATCTACTCAAATTTGAACCTCATTTTATAACAATGTGAATATTAAATTTTCTAAAACGTTCTGCATTTTTGTTGATACGGAAAAAAAAAAATTAACTTCATGTACTATGATCATTTTACATTAATCATTTTAAAATTTCAATTATTTCAATTTGTACCATCGAATAACTATTTTATTATAAAATGTAACCTGATTTCATATACTATACATAATATGTAGAAGGTATCTTATCTATGTATATTTGATATGTGAATTCATGTCATATTTTATAATGAAACAGTGCATTGAGGTTGCAAATCAACGTAACTAAAAATTCAGGACAATTAATCAAAAAATAATTATAGCACAAAGTTGTTGAAATTCTTTTCCCCTCATCAACATATACAAAAACTATTAGTGTGTAGATAGAATTCACATGGAAAGGGCAAACAAATAAGCTAATAGTAGTAAGTAATGATTCCTTTCAAAAATTAATTAGGATTCTCGAGTTCCCTTAGAAGTATAATCAATAATCATTAATCAAATAGAATTCATTGGAAAGACAAATAAATAATTTAGGGAAGTATTGACATATTTAAAATCTAAATATATAAGTTACGATTTTCCAATTCAATTTTTTTTTAAATTTTATTTTAATAGACACATCCTAAGGATTTTTAATCCGAATCATTGTTCTATTTAACCTATTTTTATGTGTGATTTTCGAATCTATTTTTTTGTTTTTTTAACACATGCAACCCGGGATTCGGACTCGAGATATTTTCCTAAAATATGAATCTATTAACCATTTGAATGAAACCTTGTTTACAGATTTCGAATCCAAATTGAAATAAACTTGAAAAATAATAACAATTTTATCATTGAAAAGAAAAAAGAAAATATATAATAGATTTAGATGATCACACGTGCGGGGTAACGATGATGAATGGTGAGAGGACACGTGTGGCGAGCGTATATAAAGGTGGAGGCACCGAATATTTTCTGTTGCAAAGGGAGAAAGAAAACGCCGTTTCTTCGTTGGTGTATTTATTTCCTTCTTAGCCCTTTCTTCACACAACTCTCCCTCTTTCTCTCTCTCGCCCAAGGTTCGTAACCGAAACTCTCTCTCCCTAAGGTTTCTGGCTTGCTTCTGCATCTGGGTTTCCTTTTAATCTGGTGAAATTCGTGCATGTTTGATTTTGATCCGTGTTTTTGTTCTTGTTCTTGTTCTTTGATTGATTGATTGATTTGTTTAGGGTTATGTTTTTTTTGCCGATGCAATTTTACGCATGTGTTTGTCTGATATGGGAAGAGTGAGGGCCGTAAAAAAAAGTGTTGATTTTTCCTTTGTTTCTGGGTTTGATTTGGTAAAATTGGCTTTATTTGGTGTGATTTTGTTGACTAGGTTTCATGAGGTGTTGGGGGCAAACGGCTGTTTGGGTCAATTACGATTTTTTCTTTTGAGTTTTGCCCCTTTTCAGACCTGGAATTTGATTCTTTTTATGTTACTGGGAAACAACCAAAAGGGAAACAGAATTTGACATATGCTGCCAGTGATTACCAAGTTGGCCACACTCTTTGTTCGCAAGTTGTTGTTTTAGAGAATTTCACATATGTTCGATATAGGCTTGTCCTTACCTTGATGTTAGGTTGCCTTAAAGGAGCCTCAGAATGTTTGGCACCCTTCATTAATGATATTTTTCTCCGCGAAAAATTTGTTTTTGTAGGTGTGTTCTTAATTCCAAGAACGTGATGGCTTCAAAGAGAATCCAGAAAGAATTGAAGGACTTGCAAAAGGATCCTCCAGCCTCCTGCAGTGCTGGTCTGTAATCGTTACTTTTTTGTTATCTAATTTATATATGGTTTCTTAAGTAATTTTCCATTCTTTAGTATATACTACTTCTTTGAATAGCATACTTTATGAGATAAACAGAGAGATGATGGGCACAACAAGAAGAAGTTATCATTATTAGAATAAATTACTTAAAAACGACCCAAGTGAACCAAGATTTTGCAATAACTATATTCAGCTGTATCTTTGTAAACATTCCTTCTTGAAGCGACCCTGCATCAAGAAGAATCAGTTCTTCTTTGCTACTGGCAAATTGTTTGTGTTAGTTGTTGAACTAATGAAGTTCTTACTTGCAATTAGAGCTAGCTGGATGTTCAAATTCATACCTATGGTGATATGGTCCTTGAATAAGTGTTCGTTCAACAAGGGGGGGAAAGATTGTCTTTGGCATGTTGTTACTTGCTTCAATTCCTTCCCAAAATGGTTGATGTAGCATTTTGATGAGGGGCTAATTGATCTTAATGATAATCTAAGACCAAAGTATTCTTTGTGAATGAGGTTCTAGAAGATAGACAACACATGCACTAATGCTATTTGGGATTTTTCATATGTCTAGTGTTGTGGCTAGCTAACTCTTCTACTGGTAGACCTTAATTGCAACAGGCAAGATGTTTTATCCCTAGTTTTAGATTGAGAGGTTTGGACTTCTTTGAAATTAGACATACACCAGTCTGAAGGAAAAGATGATTCGTTGCCACATCCTTCTCAGCCACATATTAGCAACAGATTTACATCCTTCCCAGCCACATATTAGCAACAGATTTACATCCTTCTCTATCACTTGGACCTCTATCACACTTGGAGTAGAAAATGTGATTTTTTTTAGTTTATTTAAACTGAAGATGTTGTCATAATTTCATGCAGGACCTGTTGGTGAAGATATGTTCCATTGGCAAGCAACCATTATGGGTCCTTCAGACAGCCCTTTCTCTGGGGGTGTGTTTCTTGTCACTATCCATTTTCCGCCTGATTATCCTTTCAAGCCACCAAAGGTAACTGATCTTGCTTTTCCACGATTCTTGGTATATTGAGTTTAAAATTTAATAGTACACTACATCTCATCTATCAGAATAATATGTGAAGTATCACTGTTCTATGTTATTCCATCATCATGGATCAAATTTAAGGTAAATCAATATGTAATGTCTGTGATCATGCTATTCTGCACCTGTTCTTGTTATGTTGACAGCTGAAAATAATCCAAGCAAATTTCTTTGACCTATGTCTTGGTACTTTCTTGTTATTTGTATCTAATTTGCTTATGTCTACTCATGCAATGAGCAGGTGTCTTTTAAAACAAAAGTTTACCATCCAAATATCAACAGCAATGGTAGTATTTGCCTGGATATCCTCAAAGAGCAGTGGAGCCCTGCCCTTACAATATCAAAGGTATTCCAAAATTTCACCTGTTTGTTGCTTTTCGGATAAATGATCAAATCAGCATGCCATCCGAACGTATGTCTTATTGTGTTGGTTGGTGTAGGTTTTGCTATCTATCTGCTCTTTGTTGACTGATCCAAATCCAGACGATCCTCTCGTGCCCGAGATTGCGCACACGTACAAGACTGACAGAGTCAAGTATGAAAGCACTGCTCGATCCTGGACTCAGAAGTACGCAATGGGATGAAAAATCATCTCCATTTGCAGTTGGAATTAAGTTGCATTATATAAGTCGCATTATATGATTCTCTACTAGTTGTCGTAATAAAGTTTGAAGAACGAATGAAGGAACATATGTTTTGCTGATATGATATCTAAAGTTTCTGGATAGATAATTATGTTTCTTGGTATTGGAAAGTTTAGAATAGGTTCTATTCCATTGCGTTTGGGGTGTTTCTTTGTGTGATAACGCTTGCCTTTGTCTATAGTTTATGTAAGTTTTGTTTCAAATAATTTCGAAATTGCTGCCTTAAATGTACTCAGAGGTACTCAAAAGAGATTGTTTTGTTACTGAAAGGCCATATATTCCTTGCATATTTCACTCTGTTAGGATATGAAATGTTAACTAAACTTTTAGGTTATGATTTACGTCATTTTTCAAAATATGATTTTGTCGTGTTGTTATTTGGCTGTGTTGTGTTGTGACAGATGTTCATATTCGACAGTGGGAAATTCAAGATCGTATTCGACAGTAGAAAATTCAAGATAAAATTTGTGTGGCCGAGTTCATACAGTGCATCATAACTTTTAGGTAAATTACGTCTAGACCCCTTTTTAGAGATAATTTCTTCTATTTTTTTTTGTCAAAGAGAGAATTTCTTCTATTGAAGATACTCTGCCTTAGGGAATTTAGACTTAGCTAACCCTTAAATTTATATGAGTTCTCAAATGAGAAATTTAGAGTTCCTTAAATTTATATGAGTTCTTAAATGTCTGAATTTAGAGTTTGAATGCAAATTTCCCTATATGAATGATTAAGTTTATATGAGTTCAGAAGTGACTGAAATTTGGAGTTGGATGCAAATTTCCTTGTACGAACGATTCGGCGGCTCCTTTTTATTTTGCTTTCATCAGCCCATAATCTTTTCATAATGTCAAATGACGTGTATCATCTCATCTCTAATAAAATTATAAAACTTGCAAAATTACCCACCCCGATATTTATATGATTTTAATTGCTTTATAAATGTTAGTCCTATCTTCAAAATTAAAAAATCACGCTAATAGTCTAATTCCCAACTCTATGGTTTATAACATTATTTGGGCGGTAGAATAGATGAATATTGGACTGTTTTCCATTCTACTCATGCATTATGTGCCGGTACAATTTGTCCTCTTTACCCAACTATCACAGTAAGGATTGGTAAATTCAATGAACCAAATAAATTAAGAAAACAGTGGACAAAAAGGAGAATTTATTGGAAAAAGTTTCATATTAAATAGTTTAATTAATTATATTCACATCGAAGAATACTGCTGATATCATCTCTAGATTCTTTATAAAAACCTTATTTTGCTCTCGACTTTCACTAAGTATTATTTACATTTAACTTTATAATTATAACTAGTATTGAACCCGTGCTAAGTCACGGGCCACAATTTTTTAAATATGACACTTTAAATAATTTAATCATATCAAATATTATACGAATCACATTATATAATAAAGATCAATTATAAGTACTTAAAAATAAAAATAATAATAAAAGATATTATTATTATCACATGACTATAAAATGATAAAAATTGTTTATTTCCCATGTATTGGCAAGACAAAAAAAAGTTTATACAATCAATAATTAGTATTATAATTATCGGTGAAAAGAATTACCACTCGTGACTAATAACAAAATATAAAAATTGAATTATTCAGTTTCACCTCCAACAACAAATAAATTCAAACAAATATTTTAAATAATAATGATAAAACATCATCATAAATATACATCTGATTCATATTATTAAAATATAAGTGAAGATAAAATAGTTTGCAACAATATTGAACTGCGCGTTGCAATTGTGAGAGAGGAAGCACGGGGTTTAAAACATTTAGGAAGAAAAGAGCTCGAGGTAAAACAAATTTTAAAATTTTTGGAGTTTTAGTAGATATGGGACTCCTATAAACTCATTAAACTTGCATACATATATAGATAATTAAGATTGTATAGAAACTTAAATAAGAAATTATTTTATCCTACATTGTAGTTCTTTTTTTGCAGGGGTTCTTCATTAAATAAGTCACTTCTAAAATTGTGGAAATTTTTTAATTTAGAATTTAAAAGTATATATTATTTTGAACTATTGAACGAAAATCTATATATACATTCACATTCAAAATAATTAAAAGAATTATGAATAAATTTATAATATACAAATTTTACTTGTTTCCTTTGCTACCAAAACAAATATATTTATGTTGTCATCCTTATGACATCAAGGATGTGGGGATGATTAATAATCAAAACTCCTTCCACGATTCCACCGCATCTACAACAAAATAAAATAATAATAATAATAATAATAATAATAATAATAATAATAATAATAATAATAATAATAATAATAATA
>JBBMKE010000007.1:3374593-3394540 GCA_037834125.1 Lippia alba
AAAAGACGAACATAAAGCTTTAATATCCGCCATCAAGTTACCCGTATCCGATAAATCATCACCTTCCTTCTGAACCTAGTTGATCACATTTAAGCAATCCCCTTCCACGATGATACGATCCCAACCAAAGTCCCTTCCAAGGCGCACTGCCGACAAAGCCGCCAATGTTTCCGCAACTAACGGGTTAGAAGAGTTCTTAAACCGGTTAGTTTCCCATCCAATGCATTTGCCGTCGCAGTCCCGAGCTATCACACTGATCCCTATCTCGTTAGTATCCTCAAAAACCGCCCCATCAAAGTTTAATTTCACCCACCCACTCTCTGGCTTCCTCCATTTAATAACGTCTTGAATGTTAAAGGAATTGGTTACCTCATCATCTATGCTTTCATAAGTCAGCAGCCCATTATCTTAAGCATGGCTAATAATTTGATGAGGCAAATTGAATTCACCTTCAATTCTCTTCCTATTTGAGGTCAAATCGTAAAATCATTCACAAAATTAGCTAAATCTTAATGAAACAAAGTAATTTGTAAATTTCAAAATTTCTAAGGATGAATTTTATAATATTTTTTTCAATATACGAATACTTTTAAAAATAATATTTTATAGTGTGGTGTCGTATTGAGTAATTGTGCCAGACAACCTGTTTGATACTTTTCACATAGAAAATTTAAAAAAAAAAATTTGTATCATCGTTTCCACGTGATATGAGTTGTAATTAGCGATTTTGTAGGGAGTTGATGTAAAACTTTTATATATATGAAAAATTACATTTAACTACTTTCAAGTCCTAGGTTTAGCTTAATTACAATTTTTTTTACGTAAAATTTCTATATATATGGAAAATTTGTAGAGAGTTGATCTTGTTCAATTGTCCTTCTAAAATTTTAAAATGTATAGAAGTTGAAATTAGGTTAAATTTAAAGGAAATTGTATGCAATTTTCCATATATATAGGGGGTAGATTATCTGAAAAGAAAGTCCTTCCTAGTTCAGCTTTAGTTTTAACGCGTTTCTTTTTCTTTTATTAGTAATTCCGCTTTAGGGTTTCACCGTTATTTTTTTGAGTCTCCAACGTAACTGAAGTTATACTGCGTTCTGCAAGAGTTAATTTTCAGAACTTTCCAATCTTAATTATTTACTTCTTGTTCGACCAATATATTTTTTTTTGGTACACCGGGCGAGCAAACTCGCATCAATACTCAAATTCCGCTGGCATTTGGTCCCAGCAACAGAAGGCATCCTTCATTCCTTGTCCATGCTTGGCCAATCTGTCTGCAACAGTGTTGCCTTCCCGTTTGATGTGTCGGAATTTGCTTTGCCAGGGCTTGTGCAGCAGCACCCGACAATCATGTATCAACAAACCTAAAGGATGTTCATCAATGGAAGCTTCGTTTACCATCTCAACCACCACTTTGGAATCACATTCCACTTCGATTTTCTCATAACGATTCTCCCAAGCAATTTTCAGGCCCTCGCGAAGTCCCAATAACTCCGCCGTCGTGATATCATTCGTGTCAAGCTTCATGGAAAATCCTAAAAGCCACTTCCCCTCCTGGTCGCGAACCACCCCGCCCGCGGCCGCAGTCCTAGATTTCAAAAACAAGCTCCCATCGGTGTTGAGTTTCACCCATCCCGGCGGCGGACACTCCCAATCAACCGAATTTCAAGCAGGTTTTGAGTTTTCCTTGGCGTTAAGCCCCTTGATATCTTGAGCCAGCACTTTGAGGTTACTTATCATAATTCCCACCGGCTCTTTCTCACCCCTATACACCCATCGGTTGCGTTGTTTCCACAAGCCCCACAACCCCACAACCCCACAACAAACCGATCCTTCCAATCAATTTGTAAGCCCAGTTGATTGTCACAATCCAATTCCCAGACATCAATGAACCAATTCTCATCACCTACGTCATTGAACTTACTCCAATAACACCTTCTGCCAGAAAACCATGGCCGTCAGGCATTTACGGAACATATGTATAGCATCTTCCTTTGTTGCTTGGCAACGAGTACAAGTCGTTTCCGTCGCCATCTTACGATCATAACGCAGCGCATGCCACATAAGGCTGCGATGATTGAGCAGCCAAAGGAAGCTCTTGATCTTGTTTGGCATGTTGCACCGCCAAATTTTCCCCCAAGATGTGTCTGGTGTATTCTCTGCCGTGCTTAAAGCGTCGTAGGCAGAAGCACAGGTGAATTTGCCCAAGGAGGTCCCCATCCAGCATTGCATATCTTCCATTGTGTCATCTGCCATGATAGGGATGCCGATGATCAACCACTTGATGCTTGTTGGGATAACAATAGTGAGTTGCTCAAGCTTCCAACGTCTGCCATCATCAATAATATCAGCAACTGTAAAAGCCTCCTCAGCAGGGTGAATGTGGGAATTTATCACGTCCCGGAGGCACCCTAAACCTGTCCAATCATCATCTCAGAGACTCACGCCTTGGCCCGATCCGATTCGCCACCGAATTTTATGAGAGACAGCCTTGATGCTACGCACCACTCCCCGCCACATATTAGAAACATTAGGTTTAGGGGTACTATCCAGTATGGAAGTCTCGCCAAGGTATTTGGCCCTGAAAAGAGACGTCCAAATCTTATCCTTCTGCTTTAGTACGGACCAGCCCGTTTTAGCTAACAGGCTGATGTTGGTTTTACGGGCTTCACGTAAGCCCAAGCCGCTTCGTATCACATTGTTTCAACCGACAAGGTGTGTTTTGCATTTTTCCGGGTCCGAGGACCAAAGGAAATTTCTGTTAATCTGATCAACCTTGTTACAGAAAGCCATCGGGAACCAACTAGTTTGCATTTGATAAACCGGGATGGCCGTAGTAACGGACTTGATAAGTGTCATACGTCCGGCTAGATTCAGCGTCTTTGCTTTCCAAATTGTGAGTCTCTTTTGAATTCTCTCCAGAACCTCTTGGAATATGGCAGTAGAGCGTTTGCCGTTTCCAAGATTTACCCCGAGATATCTCCCAATCGAGTCCGTCTCACCAATCCCCAGCCTATCCGTGATCAAGCCTCTTCGCAACCTTGTCGTCTTAGGAGCAAACCAAACCTTAGATTTCAACAGATTAATCTTCAAACCAGAGGCTTCACAGAATTTGTCCAACACAACCTTAATGACAGCGGCATTTGCCTCGGAAGCCTCGACAAGTAAGACAATATCATCTGCGAACAAGAGGTGGCTCAACTTCGGCCCCCTACGGCAGCTAGATACCAGTTTCCAACGTTTCCCCATGACAGCTTCCTCGATAAGATATCCCAGCCGTTCCATGCAGAGAACGAAAAGATACGGAGATAGGGGATCTCCTTGTCTAATCCCACAAGTAGGTATGATTGGTTCGCAAGGCTCCCCGTTCCAAAGAATTTGAGGCTTAACACCCCGTACACTGCTCATAATGAGATTAATAACCTCCATTGGGAAGCCAAAGAGGACAAGTGTTTCGTGAAGAAATTCCCAATTAATCTTATCATAAGCTTTCTCCAGGTCAAGCTTCAAGAGCATACTACCCTTAGTGCTTTTCGAGTTATGTAGAGAGTGTATCAGTTCTTTCAGAATAAGGGTGTTGTCATGTGTTGATCTCCCAGATATGAAAGAGCTTTGGCACGGGCCGACCACGGACGAGATGAATCCTTTGATTCTCTGGACTAAGATCTTAGTTAGAATCTTGAGCGACACGTTCAAGAGGGCAATAGGCCGGAATTCAGACGCGGTTTCGGGAATATCCATTTTCGGGATGAGACAGATAAATGCCTCCCCCATAGCTTCAGTAATGCGCTGATGTTCTATGCACCAGCTGAGATGTTTGAAGACTAAATCCCCAACTTCTTCCCAATAATGTTGATAAAAAAATGTTTGAAGGCCATCGGGCCAGGGTGCTTTAAGCGGTTGCATGGATTTCACAACACCCCAGACTTCTTCTTTCGTGATCTTATTCAATAGAAGGATTCCTTCTGCTACTGTTAGTGATCGTTGAAGGTTGCTTCGAGGCATCCCCGTCCGGGACGAAGAATCTCCCGGGGCGAACAACGAGGCGAAGAAATCCCTCACATGTTTCTTGAGCTCGTCGGAATCAGAGCTCCAGCGGTCCTCAATCCGCAGTGTGTCGATGCGATTTCGGCGTCGCCGAGTGATGGTTGACAAGTGAAAGAATCTAGTATTCTTATCCCCCACTTTCAGCCACTCAATTCATGATTTTTGATGCCATAGACTCTCCTCATTCCTGAGCACCGTGTTGTACTCTCCAATAAGGTTCAGTTCCAGTTTTCTCAATTCTTTAGACCTGCGATTAAATGGTATTTTCTGAATGCCATTCAGACGTGCCTACAAATGCCTTTTCCTGCGGAATATATTCCCGAAAACATCATGGTTCCAAGCAAGAAGGCTATCTCGGACCGCATTGCAAGAAGAGGCGAGGTCGTGCCCCTTCTCCCAAGCACTCTTCACCACCTCGCGACACCCTTCGTGAGACGCCCACGCTGCCAGAAAGCGGAAAGGTTTCTTTCTCGAGTTCGAACGACCACCTTCCGTATCCATGAGAATAGGATGGTGGTCCGAGTGCGTTCTAGGAAGTACCCTTGTAACGCTGTCCGGAAATTTATCCATCCAAGCAGTGGAGGCGAGCGCCCTGTCTAACCTTTCGCAGACTTTGCGTCCCCCCGAAACCATTCCCCTTTGCCTCAATGTCACATAGTTCGCAGCTCTCAATTGCGTCAATGAAATTGCTACATCTGCTCCAATTCACCGAGTTACCCCCGCTCTTCTCACTTGGACCTTTGATGTCATTGAAATCTCCCGTGAGAAGCCAAGGGAGAGTGTGTTGTCATGAATGTTCCGGAGGTCATGCCACAGCTCCGCACATTTCAGGGGAGACGGGCTGCCATAAACCCCTGTGCAACACCAAGTTGTGCCCGCGTGTGGACCAATCCTGATATGGATGAGTTGGTTTGTGACCTCGAGAATGGTCAAATGGATGTTATCTTCATTCCACAGCAGTCATATACCACATTCCCACCCCTCAATAGGAGCTCACACCACGTTATTGAAGCCCAGATTACGGGATACTTCCTCCGCCCGAACCTCTGAAACTTTGGTCTCGAGAAGAAAAATGATATCCGGGTTATCATCCCGTATGAGTTCATTCAGTGTCTGCCTAAAAAGCACGTTGCCCGTGCCGTTGCAATTCCAAGAGAGAACCTTCATTGGAGACACTGTAAAATCGGCCATCTTGATCGGATTAGATATCGGGCGGTTTGATATTCCTTGAATCACCTGCGTAACTAGTGCCCTCATCCAGAGGCATTGCCGCATCGTTTCGCACTCTGGTATTTCCACATCCAAACGACCAACCCAATGCTGGTTCGCCATCTCGATGAGTGTCATCTCTAAATCCATCTGGGAGCAATTCTTGTGCAAGTTCAAGAGGTGTCCGAATGGCCTGTTCATGTTGAACAAAGCTTGCGATTCTTCGTTGTCCATCCAGCTCTCCATGAGCTCCAGGTTGTTTATGTTTGCCTCGTTCGCCATCACCAATGAGTGTATTGATGGTTTCTAGGGTTTGTTGTTCGCTGTAAGAGGTTGCAAAGGTGAGTTGTTCACGTGTTCTATTCTCAGAATTTGGGGTGGACCTTTTTTTTTGTTTCGGACATTCTTGGACCAAGTCTAAGTGGGCCCAAGCGTTTGGATCCTGGGGTTGATTTCCTGATTCTGTGTCTCACGGAAGAGTTTCCCTTGTCAGTTGGTGCACGCGTTTCCTTACTGGCTTTATGCTCTGATCCGGCGTCTAGTTGTGGTTCAGTGATTGATTGATTGTCAAGAATCGAAAAACGATTACTACTGTTCAATGATTGGGGGATGATGTCAGACTTTCCTTAAGGGGCATTAAATCCTCCTCATCGTGATCCCCGTCCCTCGTGTCATCAGCCCCATGATTTGTCTCCATGATATTGTCATCATTGATTGCGGTTACCATATTTAATGGATTTTCGATATCGCATAGCGATTTTCCGGCAAATTTTTTGGTTGCCTGTTTTCACCGTTACGTGAACGTTCACTAGGGTTCTTCTGAATCCACCGTGGCGGCGGTGTTTCTTTGTTTCCAGTACCCTCGCCGGTGCTTATCCTCTTCGCGACCCTGCCCTTGGTGGCTTTCATCCACGGACCGAATTGAGGCTCGCCAGCATGCGCCTCCGGTCGTCGCTGGACTGCGTCAATGTTATGTTGTGGTTGTGGCTGTGCTTCATTCGCGGGCACTTGCGATTTCGATGGGCAACTAGTTATCCGGTGTCCAACCCTGCCGCAATGGAAGCAAATGGCCGGCAAGTTCTCGTATTCCACCGCCAGGAGTTGTCCCTCCACGTCGACTCCACTTCGGAGCGGTTTATCAAGGTTAATCTCCACGCTGACCCTAGCGTATTTACCCTTCTCTTCCCAGTATGTGTTCCGGTCCACTTTGATGGGATTACAAATGGCCTTTGCAATGCCATATAAGATCGTTTCCTTGTAGTATTCCGTCGGCAGTCCTCAAATTCGCACCCACGAAATCGCTGTGGAGATTTTGTCTGTGGCCGCGTCAAATTGTGGCATCCATTTCCTCACCACTAAATAATAACCATTGATGATCCACGGCCCCCCAGTAAGAATATCCGTAACCTTTTCAGCTTCATGAAGCTTGACAGTGTAGCATCCATGCCCGAGTTCGATGAGGTCGTAGTTGCCCTTAAGTTGCCACATACGGTCTATACGGACTGATAGGAGGTGCGCGTTCATGTTTTTCCCCAAGATGCGGACTATGATCGCATTTCGCCAAGGTTTCCTGATCTCCTCCCTATAGTCATCCGAGAGTGTGATGCGTGGGTACGGGTACTCTTCCAAGGGTTCCTCGATTCTTATCCGATTGAGATCCGGTAATTGATCGCCATTGAAACGGTGATGTTCCTCCTTCCTCCGGCCTAGTAACGTCTCCAAGTATGAGTTCTTAACCGGCGTTCCGATTTCGCTGTCACTCGAATCTTTGTCGCTGAATTCCATATCCTCCCCACCAGCTTCGTTTATTGCTTTCATCTTCTTTGTGCTTCGTCTCACTTGATCAGTTTCCTCAGTAGAGAGAGGCGGGTCCATGAACGTATTATAGTTTTAAAATAAAAGATGACCAATATATTGTCTACAAGTGATCTGTGTAGTGCAGTTGTTGAAAATGTCTGAATCGGATAATAATTCAGCTGGATCGATGCGAAGCCAACTTAATTGTATGATATGCGGCAGAGATTTTAAGTCCATGAAAATCGTTGTTTGGGCACATGAGGATTGAGGACCCATCCCGGGAAGGAATACGGGGGTATTCTCCCCCCTAGCTCATTGCCGGTGCTATCTAGTTCTCATCATACACAATTTGTAACTAATTCCGGCGAAGAAAACGTAGTTGATTTGGTTGAATCTTTACAGGGTTGGCCGCGGGTGACGGCCAGAAGAGGCCGGAAAGCCCTACGGCGGCATCAACATCGAATTAGGGGTCCGACAATGACTTCGATTCAAAATCCAGCAAACGAAACACCGATGATGAAGAAACCGTTTTAGAACCAGTAAACAAATCGGGCGGCGGGTATCAACGGGAAATAAAGAACATAGAAGAATTGGATGAAACTGCATAAAATAACTCAAAGAATTCGATGAACAGTACCAGCAACAAGCAAAAGAGAAAGAGAAGGAAGCTAGGCGATCTAGAAAAGCAGGAAAATTGCTAAGTGATCCAGAGCCAGCTACTGATAAACGGTACATATGCAGCGATTGTGGCGCGACATTTAAAAGTCGTAAAGCATTGGGAGGCAAGTCATGGAAAGCGTTTGATTGTGATTCCTGATAGGATAAATGTGGCGATTAGTGTGATATTCAGGCCAAGCCTCGTGTGCGGCGAACATCAATCATGATTAATGTGGCCGAGGCAGAGGTGAACATCTCCAAGAACCATCACATGCCAATGTCAAGTAGTAGAGGGATGGTTATTGATCTCAATGAACTGCCTCCTCAAGAATGATTAAAATCTTGCTTTGGTTTGCATTTGGTTAGTATTACTCTACTAAATCTAGCTAGGTATTTTGATTGGATTGAAGTATTGAACAGCGATATCAGCTTGAAATTTGAACTTTGAACTTTGAACTTTTTTGATGTGATCGTTTTTAAATTCGTTTATGGCGATTATAGCATGATATACGTCATTTTCTTAGAAGGATTTGGAATACATATTAGGGGAAAATTACAAATTTTGGACAATAGCAGATCTATCATTTAACTTTTTCTTGGGTGGTTTTTCTCATGGAGGAAAACTTTCCTCCTATTCTATAACCCTCATTCGTCTTCATTTTTCTTGCCCTTCATTTTTTATCGCTATCTTCTCCATCTCTCCATCAATCGAAAAAACCACATTGTGTCTCAGCTACACGAATAAGCTCACTGTGGATGTGGTTTACTCCTAAGTCTCCACACACTGTGGAGCCTAGACAACCGTGGAAGGCATACGTGTCACGCCCAAATAAACCGGAGACGTAAATATTTTGTATGGGTCGACCCTCACATGTGTGATAAGTCGAAGAGGATATATAATCCTAGGCTTTCTCAAGAACATCAACAACTAGAGGCTATGACATTTAGTCGTACGACATGATCGGAAAAAAAAAAAAAAAGATTTAGTCTCGAGAAGATGTATGTTTTAGTTGGCTGTCTTCTTTGAGTTAGTTTACTAAAATTTCAAGCTATGAAATTGAGTCGTAAGAGGGTGAAGATGTATACTTCAGTTGGTTTCGGGTTTTGTTAGTTCTTGCTTTGAATGGGAAAGATGGAGTCAAAAACTTACTTGATTTCGTGAAGGCGTAGTTGTAGATGTCTAATTAAGTGGTGGATCTCATGTAACTTCCTTGTAAGAACATGTAGTGGTGTATTATTAAGTGATAATGTTTGTTAAGAAAATTTCGGTCAGAAAAATGGAATTTTTTAAGGGAATTTGTTATGTAATTTCATAATTCAAAAAATCAGATTTCCATATTTGACAATGCCCAGAACTATGTTCGCGGATTTCAAGTTAAATATTTCGAGTGGATGAAATGAAAGATTAAAAGCACTCGACTTTTTTCTTCTTCATATGTAATTCTTCTCTCTTCATATGAAATTTGTTTAGAGTGATATGAACCAATTGATATGTACATAGACCAATTAATGAAGGTATACAACATTTTTCAAAAAAAGTTTGCCGGTACTTTTTCTTTTCTATTTGGGTCTTATAATATGAGTCATGTCGAATTATTAAGATGCAGAATTGGATGAAATTATAATGTGTAAATCTCTCCACGTTTATTCAAAAACGGGCATCTTGCATGAAATAAAATTATACTTACGTATTATGTATCACTAAGTGTGTACTGGGCTGGGGGCTCCATTATCCAGAAAGGAGATTGATTATGGCGAAGGAAAGGTCAAGGAATCACCTCTATACAAGTATCGATTGTCTCTATACTAAGTTTAGTCAATAGGTTATTAATTATAGTTGAATAATTTAATAAAAAGTAAATTTTTTAGGCTACTAAAATATTGCTTGTATATGGAATTTGGGTAAGTAGGAGGCATTTATGTTTCTCAAAGAAATACGTGTGATCATTTGTAACGAAAGGAATGATGATTCCATTTCTAAAGTTATAAAACTACATTTACCAATTAAAAATTTTTGTACAAAAATGTAATTCATCAGTTAGTTGTCATAAAATTTTATATTTTAATATATAGTTAACTTTTATCTTCTCCTGAATTTGATAAACTATGTATTTGATGAAAATCTTGTTCAAAAAAAATAAATAATACCGAAGACAGTTTAGTTTACTTACGGCAAAACCTTCTTCTTCTTCTTCAGTTTATTAAATCTTCTTTGTTATTAAAAAAAACAAAGCGCCCGTATCTTTAAGATATTGATGAACTTTGGCAAAAATGAAAAATAAAAACCAACTATTCCTACTAGCATTTTTAGAACAGTTATTTTTCCTAAAAAATAATCTATTAACTTCTAAAATGTATAAATATATAATATATTTATATATTGGATATGTCAGTAGGTCTTCCGCGATGACTAGACAGATTTCGGTGGGTTTATTATTAAATTGACATATTTTAGCAGGTAATTAATTGTCATCCAAAAAAAAAAACTTGTCCCAAAAATGATAGTGAGGGATTGTTTTTTTTTCCTTTTTCCCGTGAACTTTTTTTTATAATTTTTTATTTAGAAGTGTCGGACACGACAACCGATATAATACAATAAATAATATTTTTATAAGTATTCGTACATAATAGATTAGTCGATTGTACTATCAATTTAAAATAATAGCAATCAAAACGTAATTATCGTGATCAAATTATAATATATTTTCGCAATTCTATAATTAGCGGCGTATTCTATAAAATATTGGTTTTTTCCTTTTACAAAAAGTAAATCTGTTCTATTTTATAATAATAAAAAGATATATTCAATAATTCAGTTAAAAAGGAGAAGTGGGCAAAGTATTGTATTTCTACAACTTCAAGGGGCAAAAGTATAAATCACATAATCACTGGGGGTCAAAGTGAAATTCGTCCAAAAATTCAAGAAACCCGAAGTAGTTAAGTCAGTTACTCTCAACTTCTTCTTCTTCTTCAATTCCCTGCAACTCACAAACTACGAACATCTGGGCATCAATGGCTGATAATCGAGAGAAAGATCAGACGACGAACTACCAAAGAAAGATTGAATCACTATTTTCCGATGAGCGAGAGAAACCTGTTGAAGAAGACGAAATCGACTTCGACGAACTGGACAAATACCTGGCCGACTTGAAGCGTAAAGATCCATCAGTATCTCAGAATCATGGCTTACCGGCGAATAATTCCGGTTCCAAGTCGAAGAACACGCTCGAGTCGTTTGGTAATAGCTCAAATAGGCCGAACAACAACAACAACAATGGCGACAACAAGAAGCGGAAGTCGAAAAAGACGACGACCGTCGATCGCGACGAGCTGGGATCGGGGACGAGGGCTATTGTGATTGATGGTGATGATGGTCCAATTTACAAATGCCGGGTATGTGGCAAAACGTATGTGACTCGTCAGCAAGTGGGAAGTCACTGGAAGGTCCACACGAACGAAGCTAAGAGAAGAGGTTTGAGAATTGATGAGATATGATACGAAAATGGGAAATTTTTTTGCAAACTTGATCGATGGGAGGAATTCTTGAAAATGGGCTCGTGAAACTGAGTGGTTTGAGTTCTCAACTTGATCTTTCTTGATTTTGGTATGTTGATTTTTTTTTTTTTTGGTTTATTTTTCTTGAATTCATTGGGGATCTTTATGTTGGTATGAAGAAATGTGAATATATGAGCAAGACTTTGGGCATATGATGCATGGTTGCAGATATATTGAATCTTCTAGTCTGCATTTGAAATGGTGAAGTTTGAATCTTGTATCCATTCGATCTTTTGATGTGTTGCATGTTTTAATTGGTTTGTGAAGATGATAGTATGATGTGTTGCATGTTTTAATTGGTTTGTGAAGATGATAGTATGATGTTATTGTCTTAATGAAAGTGATTTTTGTGTGTTATGAGTTATGAGTCCAGTGTTTGATTCTACAGCATGTGGAGATAGGATTGGTTTTGTATGTTTTGATTGGCGAAATTGTAAATTTGATATACAAACTCGATTAATCAAGTATTTTTGGTATATTTTATTTTTCGACGATAAAATAGGACCGTATTTTCAAAATCAAGCGATTTATGTGCATTTTTTTTTGCCAAAAATTGGTTTTACCCATAGAAAGTCCGACCCGATTTTGAGTTTGCCACGTCCAAATTCCGGCAAACAAAACTAATTTCCGATCAAATTGTGCATTAAATTAATTTTGAAAATATGATCTTATTTTATCTTCAAAAAATAAAATGTATCAAAAACTCCAAATTGATGGAGATGTTATTTCGAATATGTAATTTCTCCAAATTTTATGTAATTGACCACATTTTTAGAATTTCATCACGAATTTTATGATAGGTACTGTAAAATGCCTTTTAATGCATAATGAAACCGATGTGACCAAATAAAATGTGGTTGGAAATTTAAAATATATATTAGGGGTTGAAAAATGCTGGACTGAGTTCTTTATTATAAAGTAGAATTATTTTTCGAGTTTAATTGCAGAATCTCCACTTATTTCTTGACGTCTTGGATGTGCTTATATAATATTAGTAATAACAACTTTATTACTAATTAATATGACACACGAAAAAGAGAAAATAATGTGATAATTATACGAATTGGAACACGACATGATATAAATACTATGATACAAATTTTCTTTCAATTTTTTTTATGAAGAGTGTCGAATATGATATTCGACACGGGAAGACAAAATGATATTTTTAGAAGTATTCGTACGTCCCAGGTGCTAATTAATTATGTTCCATAAGGGAGTATTTCCTAACTTATTTTGGACGAGAAATATAAAATAAGTTGGGCCAGTGTTTGGCTGGAATTCTTTTAGCATATATATCATAAGCTTTTTCAAACAAACATTATTTTTTTTTCTATTTCGGTGTGATATCTTGATTATGAATTTGAGTCATGTTAAATTGTTACGTTATAGAAGTTGGGTGAGATCTTAAAATACTGTGAATTAATTTCTCCTTACCCATAATATTATTGTGGATCATATACATTATTTTATAAATTGGATTGCCTCTTCTTGTCTCTACCAGAAATGTTATGTTTGAATCTCATACCCATTTGAAAAGTTTAATGTTGCAATATGTAGTTTAATTGGTATATGATGATAATAGCATGAATTTAATAATCCAATATGTTGGGTCAGTTTTTCGTAATTCTATTTAAAATCTGGTCCGGTCAAACTAAGCTAATATAATGGGAGGGAAAGTACTGTATATTTTCTATATAATTAGAGTAAAATTTAGAAAAGACGACCAATTAAATAGTATATATTATATATTTACACATCTTGTTAATTGAGCTGGATTAATTCAAGCGTGACATTAGAATTTCAGTAAATTAACAAGTTAGATGTGTCACAATTATTTCAACTTGCGTTCAGTCCGTCTAAGTTCATGACTACACTGTAACATTTTGGTCCTTCAAATTGTTTATTATTATTATTATTATTATTATTATTATTATTATTATTATGGTCGAGATTTGGATAAGATGACGGTATATTTTTAAATAATACCGAGAACTTCTAATTGAATCACCTTATACATTTTTAAAATAAAAAAAAAACACCTTCTCAAAGTGATAACGAAAAATTCGAACATACAATCACTATTCTATTTGTTGCGTATAAGTTATGTGTCGTTGATAACTTTGTACATTGTACAGCTAATTGTTGTTAAATTTTTATATTTCAGTAAAGTTAAATTCGTGACTCCTCTTTCATTTGATAAACTATGTACTTCTGAATATATAACATTTAAGTCGAAAATCTTGTTCAAAAAAAATAATATTCATTTGTTCAGACTTTTAACTAATGTTTGCATTTTCTGAAGAATTAATAATTTTGCTCGGGCAAAACTTTTTTATTCTAAAATGTATTAAAAAAATATATCTTACATTATACATCCCTACTAGATTGTATTATCAATTTAAAATAAGAAAAACAAAATTAATTTTGATGATCGAGTTATAATCTATTTTAGCAATTCCATTATCTGCGTATTGTGGTCTTTCCTTTTACAAACAGTAGATTTGATCTATTTTGTAAGAAAGATATGTTTAATCAATTAACAGAACATACATATATAACATATATAATACATCTCTAAATATTAACATATTTATAAAAGATAATAATATTACATATTGGTACACTTATAGTATGTGCCCAATAATCTTGTTTTCAATTAAAGTGGGCAAAGTGTTCTAATTCTGCAACTTCAAGGGGTCAAAAGTATAATACCCATAACGTAGAAGGGTCAAAGTGAAATTCGTCCAAAAATTCAAGAAACCCGACGAAGATGCAGTAATCAATTTCCAGAAAGTAGTTAAGTCAGTTACTCTCAACTCCTTCTTCACTTCCCCTGCAACTCACACACTACGTACATCTGGCATTAATGGCGGATAATCAAGATGAAGATCAGAGGAACTATCAAAGAAAGATTGAGTCACTCTGCAATGAATTAGATGAACAATGACAGGGACGATGACAAGCACAAGTCGAAAATAAGGAAGACGGCGACCACTGATGATGACGAGCCGGGATCCCAGACGAGGCCTATTGTGATTGATGATGACGACGATGATGAACATATTTTAGCATATTATAAGCTTCTTTAAATGAAAAAAAGTTCGTCTCATCAAACACTATATAAGTACTTATAAGCAGTTCAAAAAAGCTCATAAGCTAAAGCATCCAAATTGAATCACAACTAACTTATTATCCCCAAATACAAGAGCTTTTGATACAAACCAAAAAATCTCTTACAAAAAGAGCTTTAGGCTCAAGGTTTTGATGCGTATATCTACTTCTGTATGAAGTAACTGATACGGAAACATTTCTTCCAACGAAAACATTAACCATTAGGAAAAAAGGAAACGACTTGAAACTAAGTTGGAACGACCTCTGCGTAATTTGGCGATAATTGGAAGATGATGAAACCTAAAATGACGAAGAATGCTAGTAGTTGCACAAAAAAACACCATGTGTACTTGTACACCCTCTTCTGTAGCTTTAACATTTCGTCAGCACGTGCAATTTCTTCATGTAGATCTTCCGACTTCTCACCCTCTTTCTTCGGTGTTGCAGCTTTTTGTTCTTCAGAAATAGTACTTTGATCCAGGGTAGCAACTTTTGGCTTTTGACCTGCTCTTGATATTACCAAATACAACACCTCAGCTTCAATCTTTTTCTTAAATATGTCCTCGAGTTCTGTTTGTACATCTCTGTTTGTGATTTCTAACCCATCAGATTGTACGGATGGGAACTGTTCCAAATCTGTAAACTCTGATATAGTCGAATCTGGATCATCAACTGAACTCTCTTTGTTGATATCCTTAAACATTAGGACTTCTGCAAAGGTATCACAACTCATTGGTCACATAAACTTCAGATAGAAAATCGGGGCCCTTACTAATTTTCTTAAAGAGTTGGACTCTTAAATACATGCAGTAGAAATGTCATATAACTCACATCAGGGATTAACTAGAAAGCAAAACATAATGAATTTGAAAAACTACAGATATCACATCATGGGCTTTTTTCCGTTAGTTATTCCAACGGCACCTAATGTTTCTAAAACAGGATTTACGGGTATTTGCTAGCTTACTAGTCCAACAAATGGTTATTTATCCTGCAATAGTGTGCTAAGTCTTAACTTATAACTTGATGGTCCTTCACATTTTCACTATTCATATAATGAACAACGCAAACTATACATCACAGTCAATTCCCCAGCAACTTACGTTTCGTTAATTTTGGTTAATTTTGGTGATGCTAATGTGGTGAGTGCAACAAACCCTCTAAACCATTCGGTTCTCAATTATGACCACAAGAAAAAACTTCCACATAGAGAACTACAGAACTACATTCATGTGATAACAAAGCAGAATTCATTCATGAACAAGACAGACATGCCTGCAGAAAGTAATAAGTAACCGAAGCAAAAGGTAAAAAAAAGACTGACCTTTTTCTAGTGCTTCTTGCACACGCTTCAACTCGGAGATGGATTCAGCTAAAGAATCTTGCTCCGAAGAAGTACCATTATTTTCCCTTCTTTCTTTTTTAACGTTTGAAGATGAGTCAGCAACGCCATCTTCAGGCGGGATGTCTCCGTATCCTCCTTTACCATCTCTATAATAACCATCACCAACTTGTTGTTCACTACCTTGAACTTCATCACCATTTTCTCCATCGTGATGAACGGGCCTCTCACTTCGCATTCCATTACTTGTATCATAAGTTCCCTGCATAAACACAAAGTTGGAGCTTTGTGAATCAGATTCTATGCTGGAATGCGAGTTTTCCTTCTCGATTTTGACCCGCTCCTCTCTAGCCTTCTTGATGGTTTCAATCCTACCCTTTCCCAGCTGACCTAAGTGCCTCAAACTATTCCCACTCATACTATTAGATCTACTCTTGTCATGAGGAAATCCCAAAACAGCTGGAAGCTCATATTTAGGCTTCGGAATACTGGCTGCAGTCGAAGATTTGCTACTCCGATCCTCACTATTCTCTGAATCCGTCCCCGCATCAAGTAATGGCCCCATTCCCAGGCCAGAATCGCCAAGCAACGCAAAAATATCCAAATTCCCAATCACAGCATTCGTGGACGACACAGATCCCTCACTCTTTTGAGGTTTCTCAGCATAAACTTGTGTGCGCTTGCTCGGGTTTCCAGCCAGATGATTCGGCTCCTGCATTACTATTTTGCCACTATCCGTGCTACCGTCCCCGCCCTTACTGAGATCCCTTCTGATCCTTCTCCATTTCTTCAACCCATACCCCTTCCTCGTCGAAGACGATGGAGATGCTTCAGATTTCTCCCCCACTGGATGTGGACTTACAGACCGTGAAACTTCAGCTCCTTTTCCATTAACATCAGAGATCAATCCATTACTATCATGATTCCCTACTTCATAACCACCATTGTAGCGAACCTCAGATTTATCACTATTCCCCAATTTCCCCGACCCAGAAACGCTCTTAATTTCTGGATTATCTTCCAGTGATCCAAGAACAGAACACTCACTCTCCAAATCCATTTCGACTAAATTAAGCTAATTCCCCACTCACATATATTAGCTTATGATCCGATCCCCCCAAACTCAGTTCAGATCAGATCAGAAACTAGCAAGCACCATTCTAGCTCAAACGACAAATCAAAAACAACGACGATCCTCCAGAAGAAGAAGAAGAACCGATCAACCTCAATTCAACTCCGATCAATTCTTCCGGAACTCAATCCAATTCCTTCCCAAGGATCGGAAAACTCAACAAATACACAGCGGAAAAGCAAAAACAAGAAACGAACTTCACCAGCAAAAGTCTGAATCGACAAAGCATACCTCAGAATTGGGGTCCATCAACGAACGAAGATTAAAGGCAAAGAGATTAGAAACCCTAGATGTGGGATTGGATTTGGGAGATTTATGACCAAGAAAAATTGTTGATTTGATCTTTATGATGGCGATCATAGAATTATTGCAATTGGGACTATTGTATGCCCATCAAGTACAAGAAATATACATATATATATACACACACACATATATATATATATATATGGGCGAATAACATTCAGGTCCCCTGAGATTTGCCGTAATTACAAATCAGTTTCTTTTGTTTCGGAAATTATATATTAATCCTTAAAAATACTGTTTCAATTACATATTAACCCTACAAAATGACTGATTTGTAATTAAAATAGTACTTTTAGGAGTTAATATGTAATTTTTGAAACAAGAGAGATTAATTTATAATTAAGATAAACCTCAGGGGACCTGAATGTAATTGTCCCTATATATATAAGAATATTTACGTATGACTACCTGCATTTAAACATAATTTCGATACATTTCATTATTATAAAAAATTTGTATTTTAATTCTTATAAATTTTATTTGGTTTGAGAACCATAACCAAATTTATAAAAGTATACTTATACATCTAATGATTTTATGAGTATTACATTAAAATATAACCAAAATTATAAATTTATTCCTAAAATTTATAAATATAAATAAAATGATTCCTGTAAATTATGAATTTAACTATAAATTAGAGATATTTTTATGACACATAATGGAAATGTATGAATCATAGACGGTTTCCAAAATTATGAATTAAAATATAATTTTGGAATAATAATGGATTGACCAGTAATTAAGATAAATATTAGGTACTCGAATCCAAATTTAATATATATATATATATATATATATGTATATATATATATATATAGATTAGGTGGAACGCGGTGTATGGTTGGTGGGGTCGTCAGGACAACACCAGTGTGTGTTGCTCAGAAGTGAGTCAGACATCTATCTGGAATACACATGATGTCTATTTTCCTTTTTTAAAAAACAAAATGGAATATTAATTATTATTTGAAATAAATATTGGAAATTCCTACCTATCAAAGTCGAATTAATGTGTTTGGTGATTCTTTAAAATATATAAATAATAAGTTAGTATCAGTATATATGTATGAACCGCAGATGTGGGGTTATTAATTTATTGTCTGTAAATAGATAAATCTTTTTACTGCAAGTAAGTCTGTCAGTATGTAATACATTTTCCAACAAATTAAAATGTCTGTCTTAAAATTCAGAAAATAGAATTTTACAATTAATTTACACAAAGTAAAAATGTTTTTCTTTCCAAATATTTAAAAAGAAAAAGGTTTTGCTAAAATGTCGTTTCATGGATTATCGTCTTTGTTTATTTATTTTAAACCAAAAAAGTGTTACAATTCTCGTGATATTGGTTGAGACTTGAGAGAGTTGTGATTTTTCTACACTTGTTTTCAAATATAAAATTGATCGCTGTCAGAAATGATCAAATATTAACTAATAACCATGCACACTCGATGCGTATGTATGAAAAAAAAATATTAAAATTAAATTTTTTATATTAATAATAATAATAATAGTTAAATAACTATTAATGGATCTGATGCTTAATATAATAATATAAATAAAACTAATTTAAACATTCAAAATTCTATTTATCAAAATAATAATAATAATATTAATATTAATAATAATAATAATAATAAATTAAAAGTATTAAAAAGAAGGATAAAAGAATATGAAAAAGATTAATATGATGCAAGATAAAATTTGATTTATGAAATAATATTAATTCGTAAATAAATTAAAAGAAAGAAAGAGAGAAAATTGAGATTAAAATATAATATGTAATAAATTAAAAGAAAAGAAAATTCTTAAGAGTTAGGAAAAGAAAAGAAAAGATCGTGCAATAGATAAAATCTTTTAAAAGTTACGGGTAGAAAAGAAAAGAGTCCAAATCGAAGATACCAAAGCGATTTCTATCTAATTCGGATGCTTAATATAATAGTATAGATGTTGCAAAATGCAAAGAAATATTCATACAATCATAAAGAGACTTACACCGCACGACAATAGGTATAACGATATATACAAAGGAAATAATTTAATTTTACGGACCATAGCTAATTGGAAAGGCTTTTTTCATTTTCTTTTTTAAGTTAAAAAACTTGTTTATTGTTGGGGAAATTCCCAATAACTCCCCAGTCCCCAAGTGTAAACTAAAATTCCTTTTCATTCCTAAATTTTAAAAAAGTTACCGTTCACTCCCAACTCAAAAACAAAATTCCTTTTCACTCCCCCAAAACAGTAAATGTTGTATCATAATTCAGGAGTCACGTACATCATGTTGCGAAACAAATACATCATTTTGGGATTTGAGTACGTGACTCCTGAATTATGATACAACATTTACTGTTTTTGGGAAGTGAAAAGGAATTTTGTTTTTGAGTTGGAGAGTGAACATGAACTTTTTCAAAATTGGGGAATTAAAAGGAATTTTTTCAATTTTTTGGGATTATTCAAATATTTACCCTTTATTGTTCCCCCAACAATTTATTTTCGATTATAAATATTTATCATTGGACTATTTGCTTATGTCAAAGAGTTTGAAGGTGTTGATCGTTATTCGTTACAAAATGTGATTTCAAGGGAGGGAAATAAAAATAGGTGGTGCATTTATGTGGTACCCAAGCCCTTTTTTTTTTTTTTTTTTTAATAACCTTAGTCATTTTTATTTACATACCAGAAAAACGAAGTGATGCTATTTAAAATGTTCTTTGTTCCACTCATCTATTATTTTTTCATTAAATTTTGTAGCCTTTATGATGAAAATTCTTTATTTATGTTCTAAAATTTT